>JAQIXO010000300.1:0-23452 GCA_034700305.1 Protaphorura armata
AAAAGAGCCCAAAGTCATTCATAAGAGCTTCGCTTCGCTACGTTCACTTCGTTCACTTCGCTCGCTGGCTCAATTAAGAGAGCCAACAGGTCGTATTAATCCCTATTTCAAAATCACGGAGGACCATAAACTGTAGGAAACACCAAAATATTGCATATCTTTTATTTTCTATTCCAAAAGGCTGCAAAGTGATATGTTTGGACTTAATCAATTAAATTGGAATTCAAACGGAACATTACAATGTAATTTAATTTGAGGGTTAATAAAATAAAGTATACAGGAAAAGGAGAAAAATATGACCTTTTACTGGGTCGTTCCTATATGGGGGAAAACACGGTTTAATAAAGTTAATTCGACAACGTAGTAATATATGAAAAGTACACCATATTTATTTAAACTTTGACACAGTATTAGTAAAAATGTAACTCATCTGAATGTGGTGTGGGTGCTTTCAAACAAAAGAATATTATCAATGAATTTCCTTTAATATTAATTTGTGTGGTGTAGGTGCTAAGACAGCACCAACATTAGCTTCCACTGATAAATCATCTTCAGATGTGGCTGGCATAACTTGGAAAGCCTGGAACAAACTCGTTGTGAAAAGGAAGAGTTCATCCCTGGCCAATGTTTCACCAAGACACGCCCTTTTCCCCACAGAGAACGGAACGAAAGATGGATGTTTAACAAAGACTCCATCTTTGTTCAAAAATCTTTCTGGTCTGAAATTCTCAGGATCACCCCAAATCTTCTCGTCATAATGAATTGCATAAGTGTTTGAAATGACCATTGTGTCCTTTGGAATTGTGTAACCTCCAATTTCTACTTCCTTAGTCGTGTTGTGTAAAACACCCAAATGTACAAGACTGGAGAATCTCAAGACTTCATGAATAACAGCTTCAGTGTATGGCATATTTGGACGATCACTCAATGAAGGGAGGCGACTGTTACCAACAACCTTTTGAATTTCTGCTTGAAGTTTTTTCTGGACTTCCGGATACTTGGCCATATACAAGAATTCCCATGTCATCGTTGTGCTTGTTGTTTCAGCACCGGCGATGAATAAATCGAAGGTTGAAAATAATATTGACTTCTCTGAAAATTATATTTTTAAAATACATACATTTAAAATTGGTTTGCCCAGTGTCGGAAATGTAAAAATAAATAGGAATATTCTAACCTCCATTTTCTTTGTAGAAACTGGATGACTTGTCGGTAGTTTTGTTCATTTCATCCAAGTAGGAATCAATGAAATCTCTTGGTTGACCTTCTTGATACGTAGATTTGTGTTGTTGGATCGGTTTTCTCAGGAAATCAAAAATCGGATTAAATTCTTCAACCAGTTTCTTGTAGCCGGAGAGTTCTGGAGCCATTTTACTAATAAACGGCAAGAACATGCTCAACGTTGCAACTGGACTGTTTTCTGTTACACTCCTGAAATACAAAAAAAACATTGTTCAATTTTTTGGAATTTGTCGAATGTATATCTCTTTTATAAAACCACGTAATTTTTCCCTATCTTCTACTTACGTTGTTAAATGTTTAATTGCAACTTGAAGTTCAGGATCATCCTGTTTAAATCTTTCACCAGCAATGATAGTCCACAGAGCATTCAAAACAGCAGCGTTGAAACGATTTTGAGTGGTCACGGGTGTACCAACATCTTTTTTAAATGCGTCAATTAAATCTTTAATTTCCTCATGGACAATTGCTTCCATTGAATTTTTTCCAAAACCAAAGTCACGCAATGTGCGAAGAAGGAATCTTCTTTGTTCCATCCATTTTGGACCGTCCGTAAAAATTACACCTACGTAATTTCAATGACAAAAATATTAAACTCATTATTTAAACAACCGTGTGCATTTAAGAGCTTAAACTTATAAGAATAAAAGTTTTTTTTTAATTTCGCCAGGGAAGGTGCACCAGGAGTTGAGGAAAAAAGCATGTGTAGTCAAACACATCATAACACCGTCACTTATTGATAAAAGTTGTGCAAAACCAAAATTAATGTTGTAACATTTTTACCTTCTCCATCTCCACCGCACCTGTCTGCGAATAGTGACAAATGTGGACGCCCCGAATTGTCGTGAGTGTTAAATGCATCTCTCAGAATTTTGGCATCATTTATAACAACAGCCCTATATTGAAAATAATACATGCATGAGTTTATTAATTAGAAAAATACACGCGTGGATTGATATTCGTGGTCAAGTATCGCAGCGTACGTATTTCTCGTACGTCGAGCTAAATCAGCCCATTCGGACGCAGTCAATCATGTACTAAAAAAAAACTTACAATTAGGAAATAATATTTGGTTTCTTGTTACTTACGGATAGGAACCGAATTCAACGGCGATAACAGGTGAATTGTATTTCTTTGACCATTCCATACATTTTTTATGTGGATTATTCCCCATAAACAATACGTGCCCAAGAACCGGTACTCCCCATGGTCCTATAAAAGATTGGTAACTATTTTTTTAATTTCCGAATGTGTTAAAAAAAATTTAACAAGAATTTACCTGGAGGATAATTTTTCCCCCTGGATTTTCTCCCAAACAAATAGAGAAAACCTACAACTGCAAGGGTAAAATAGATTAACACTGTGAGAAGCGACATTCTGTAGTAATTGCACTCACTCTCAATAAAATCTTAAAACTTTAGTTTCTGGAGAGTCAGTTCTATAATTGGACACATTAAACTGAGAATCCCAGTAAATGCTGGGAGTGTCCACTTTATATAGCGTCGCCGGGTTCGGGTTTGCTATATTTCATAATATATAATCATGTCACACGTGCAGTGTAAACAAAAGCTGAAAGTTGAAGGATTTTACATTTTTTTTGCAGTTCAACGTATAATTAGTTTAGCTTCATTCAATTGGCGGATTCAGATGCGAAATACAATACATCATGATACAGCATTATTTGATAGAGGTGTTTTTGCATCATATAGGCACTCGTGATAATGAGTATTTATTCTAATGGTTTTCAAAGTCAACATGATTATTATTACTGATTAGTGAGCATCATGTGCTATTTGCTAACGTCAACTCTTCAGTTGAATGACTATATACTAACAGAGTTTTAAAACAGATTCTACACTGCACCTGTCACTTTACAAAACACAGGGTTACAAAAATATTTCGTTCTTCCTAAACATATGCATATATAGCAGTGGAATAACTCATTGTACTGTAATTTCCTGTAACTTTGTTGAAGATTGTCAAACCTCTTATGATCTTTAGACCCTCAAGCTAACAATTTTAATAGTAGTACTTGTAGTGTAGAGGTAGTGCTTAAAGTTTTGTGGGACCCTGTAATGTTGTCAAGAGTCGGACACTCAACATAATTTCAGAACAGCGAGTCACTGTCACGGGTTTCGTATTGTATTGGAGTGTATGTGCAAAAAGTGGTAAAAAATTAATGACGAGTCCTAGTCCAACTCCAAACATTCATTTTTTTGAGTAGTTATTCACTCAACCTTTTGCAGAAGTGCTAATTCGTATGGTAAAGCTATTTTTATAATTATCCCTTGTATGTAGTTTCGGAATGCAACGATTCCGTATAAAAAATCGTCCACTTTCTCAACCTTGAAAGATTTGAATACGCCGGTGAGGAATGTATGACCTCTAATTGTTAATCTGACAGGTTCTGATTGAGCAATTATTTGAGCAGTTATGAGGAAATGGTTAAACATTGTGACCAATTAATTTGTTTTGAAATCAATAGCGATTAACTCGTCATGTACTTCCTCTTGCCGTGAATTCTAGCATAATTACTAACTGAGGAATGTCCACGTATAATTAACTAAATACAGCCCGGGACATTTTATAATCCTAAGTGAATTCTGACACACCAACCTAATACCCAGATTTACTAGATTGCGTATCATCTGAATCAGGTTTTTTATATATCTGCATTTTTGAGAAAAAGAAACTGATTTCTTGGTTTGGAATGTAAATATTTAGCCAAAAATCTCGGAAATGTTTTTCTGGAATACATAATTCAGAGTTTTTATGCGAGAAATTGGTTAACCAGCTAAGTCTACAGTAGAGTTACCTATCCCACCATCTTCTCAATGGAGTATAAAATTACATGCTCCTATCATTCTATGAAACCCGAAAAGCTCAGATCTCGTTGACGATTGCGTTGAGTCAACCAATTGACTTTTATAAAACCACTAACTCTAACTAATACTAAAAAAATAATTTTGGATGTATGGTTAGCCACGAACCTATATTCCAGTATATCAGGAATATTTGACTTTGGAAACAATGGGATAGTTTGTTGAGTGATTAAGGTCCCCAGCGAGTAAATGCGTCAAATAAATTTTTCTCAAATCGGAAATGCTAAAACCGCCAACACTAATTGGAGATTATGGTGAAACTAAATGAAAGAAATTATCATTAGACCCACCCAAAAAATTTTGAATTGATTTTATTCAATCGAGGTTTTATTTCTAAACTAATAGAAAATTCAATGTTTGTGTTATACAAGTCATTCCTATGAATATGTAAAGGTCAAGATCTAATCGACCAAAAGAACCAAATGTTAATGACAATGGCAAGCACGATTTCGTAAAAGCATTCCAATATTTTGTATGTTTGCTGTCAATAAGTCTACCACTTTTCTTTAGAAAAGTGATGCCTGAATTCGTAAAGACCCAAGCCATTTTGAACCCAAAGACATAGTAGTATGCAATCACAATTAGGGCTAAAGTAAAGTAAACCAATTCGAGAGATAGTGTGCCGGTTTGCTGGAGCAAACATTTGAAGATAATTATAAATCCAATCAAGCATAATCCTATATGTACACTGATAAAGAGTGGTGCCAAGTAATCCCCGATTCTTCCCAACATCAACTGTAGACTTCGATATTGACAAACAACGTCCGACATATTCAAAACGTTGTCCGAATTTTGAGTCATCATTCCTCCAAATACTCGCCTGTCCAAACTGAGCACATTAAGTTAAGTTAATACGCAAAATAATAGATCCATTCAATGTAAATTTGAAGTATGGAAAAATACGATCAGTTTTCACATATTGTGTAATGCTAACCAATTACGACGGGTGTTCCGTATTACTTTCTAGACTGTTATTTTAACTTACTTGACGTATTCCATAAAATGTTTCCCGTAGAACCAACACGGATAGAGGTTGATTATCGTAAAAAAAAATCCGTTTACAGCGACAAATACTAGCCATGCTTGCAGCAATGCAAACGTTACTTGAATCAGTCTCCAAGTTATACTCGCATTATCAATGCTACACAATAATGGCTCGAATACCACGGAGAAGAAATTAAATGTACAACCATCGATGATGGACAAAAGTCCAAAGACCACTGGATAAGCTGAACCTACGACAAATAGGATTGCAAAGAACCATTCACAAGCTCTGGTTCCGTGGCTTTCTCTATGTCCAAGATATTTTCTGAAAATATAAACATTTTTATATATTTTTCTGTCTGAAAATACTATTTTTTCCCCAATTGAAAATTATATACAAGCAGCAAATTCTTACCTTTGATTTGCTCAAAGAATTCGATGCACTGGTTTGTTGTCATCGCACATCCTTTCTCTTCCTGTACAACTGTTAATTGACACAATTCTAAGAATATCATAAAAGAAACAGCCAATAGTTGAAAAATATTTTTCAAGTTGTTGAATTTTAATCCAAGGCTCTGAGCTTGTTTTATGAATCCACCGATTATGATTAGAGAGGAAGATGTGCTTATAATGATCCCAATGGCCCATCGACGTTTCACCCATTCGGATTTAACTAAATAGAGCCGAGAGGTGTTCGAATCCCAAGTGTATTGTGATACACCAGCGTATAAACCATATTTTACAAAGTAACTCATGATTCGAAGAAGTCTTCTCGTGAACATCTTGAAAGAATAACCGAGTTCAGGAATACTGTTCGTAAAGAGCAAACCCGATACCTCAAACTACAATGAAAGACTATTCTATATTACAAACACAGACTACAAATGTGCAACTCCTTTGATATTTTATTGACTCGACTCGAGGAAATTAATTTTTGTTTACAGTGAAATTATGTGAATGTCCGTTTGTCTTTTGGATCTCAAATTATCGGATTTAACACAAATGGAAGGAATCCACTGGTATAAGACTTTGACATACAGATATAATTGGGCAGTGTAATTTTCTACAGAATCAATCGACCTCAACAACAATGTTGATTTTGACCTTCTCAAAGAATATAATACAATGGAATGTAGTGACTTTTTATTTCTAAACGAGTAGAAAATTCAATGTTTGTGTTATACAAGTCATTCCAATGAATATATAAAGGTCAAGATCTAATCTACCAAAAGAACCAAATGTTAATGACAATGGCAAGCAAGATTTTGTAAAAGTTCTCCAGTATTTTGTATGTTTGCTATCAATGAGTGTTCCACTCTTCTTCAGAAAAATGTTGCCTGAATTTGTAAAGACCCAAGCCATTTTAAACCCAAAGACATAGTAATATGTTACCACACTTAAGGCTAAAATGAAGTAAAATAATTCCAGAGATATTGTGCCGGTTTGCTGTAGCAAACATTTAAAGAAAATTATAAATGCGATCAAACATATTCCTATATGTCCACTGATGAAGAGCGGTGCCAAGTAATCCTGGATTATTCCCAGCATCAACTGCAAACTTCGGTAAATACCAGCAACGTCTGATGCAATTGAAATGTGGCCCGAATTTTGAGTTACCGTTCGCCCAAATGTGTCCATTTGTCTATTTAAACTGAATACAAAAGTGAACGTCAGAAATGTTGATACACAGGAGGATAATGCAAGGGGACTCTTCAGAATGGCAATTTTTGAAAACCGCGACGAATTTTAATATGTAAACCAAAATCCAGCAGTGCCAGTGCTGTTCTGTGATATCTACTGATACTGCTATAGTTTGTTATTTTTACTTACCTGAAGGATTCCATAAAATTCTGCCCGTAAAACCAAAATGGATACAGATTGATTATCGTCAATAAAAATCCGTTTACGCAAATCATAACGAGCCATGCTTGCAGCAATGCAAATGTTATTTGAATTAGTCTCCAAGTTATACTCGCATTGTCATTGCTACAAAATAATGGCTCGAATACCACCGAGAAGAAATTAAAAGTACATCCATCGATGATGGACAAAAGTCCGAAGACCACTGGATAAGCTGAACCTACGACAAATAGGATTGCAAAGAACCATTCACAAGCTCTGGCTCCTTTAGTTTCTTCATCAACAAGATATTTTTCTGAAAATATATTTTTTTCCATCTAAAAATTTAATTTTATCTCCAACTGAAAATTAATGTTACACAAGCAAGTGATTCATACCTTTAATGTTCTCAAAAAACTCGATGCAATGGTTTGTTGTTACCGCACATCCTTTCCCGTCCTGAACAACTGTTAATTGACACAATTCTATGCCCATCATAAGAGCAACAGCCAAAAGTTGAAAAATGTTTTTCAAGTTGTCGAATTTCAATCCAAAGCTTTGAGCTTGTTTTACGAATCCACCAATTATGATGAGAGAAGATGATGTGCTTATAATGATCCCAATAGCCCATCGACGTTTTACCCATTCGGATTTAACTAAATAGAGCCGAGAGGTGTTCGAATCCCAGTTGTATTGTGAAACACCAGAGTAATAACCATATTTTACAAAGTAACTCATGATTTGGAGAAGTCTTTTCGTGAACATCTCGAAAGAATAACCGAGTTCAGGAAAACCTGATTCATCTGACTACGTGAAGGACTTCATTGTAGACACACTCTATAAAAGTGCAACTATTCTGACATTTTTCGACTCTACCAAAATAAATCTTGTTTACAGTGGAATTACGTAGAGTGCGAGCAAAATTGATATCAAATTGAGAGCAAACTCACCTGTTTGACTTTTGAATTACAAATTATCGAACACAAATGGAAGGACTTCACTGGTGTAAAGACTTTGCCTTGACACACAGATATAATTGTTCACTTTGGTAGCCTCAGCCTGTGGAATCAATCGCATGTGAAGTCTGGCCTGTATATCCTTTACAATAATTTACGATGGCCATGGATAAGAAACTTCACCTAATTATAGTGCAGAGTAGTCAGATGACTTCAACAACAACGAACTCGAGTAATAAAGCTTCGATTCGATGTTTTGATGGTCCGCCCGCTTCTAGCGTGCTAAATCATTACATAAGAATAAAATTGACTTGTTTGCAATCTCTGAATCCAGGAAAGTTCAGGTGTTCTAAAATTAAACCTCCTTTACTTTGAGCAGATCGATTATTATTTTACCGTTACTTCTCTAAGGTTTTTCCTGTCTAATTTTATTTCAAATTACTTTTTTCCAAACCAATTTGAATATGACGTTAATGCTGCTATAAAATATCCAAATACTTTACTGGTTTGAGAATCTGTAAGAATCGAGGGAAACAGAATACATGAGAGCATAGACCATAATTGTACAACTACTCGAGGATATGCATTCAGATTCAGATTCAGATTTGATTTATTATAGTCATCGACTCCATAGCCCACACAATACAACATGAAAATGCTACATTGATTTATCAATGGATGCATCGGACACATAGCTTTAAATTGATTCGTAAGGTCAAATCTGGTTGAGCTTACGACCATTAATATTGTGTACTGGTGTGGATAAATGTGGACTAACAATACCTGCTTCAAAAATGAAAAAGTATGTCAACATTCAAATAATTTTCATTGGTTTCAAAGTTGTCAGACATTTCTAGCACAACACTGTCGGCCACGTGCATTTGTTTTAAAAACACTTAAAAGAAATTTTGTAAAATTTTTTCCGCAGTTTGGGAATTGCCAAAGCATTTCATGCCACTCAACTCTTGCCGAATGTACAGCATTGTATTAGAGATGAAGAAATCGAAGCTCACATGGGATGTGTCATTTGTATTTATTTGTAACAACGTTGAAAATCAGTTTAAGTTTTTACACATTTAAATAAGTAAAAAATTCTGCGTCTGTGTTATACGTGTCATTCCTATGGATAAGTAGAGTGAAACATCCAATCGGCCAAAGCACCCGAATGTTAATGATAATGGCAAACAAGATCTCCTGAAAGCTTTCCAATATTTTAAATCTTTCCTAGTAGTGGGTTTGACAGTATTCGACAGAAAGGTGTTACCAGATATTGCAAAAGCCCACGCCATGAAAAACTCAAAAACGTAGTATAACACAATCATTAAACCTACAACTACAAATCCACACAGTTCAAAAGATATTGAGTCAGATTGCTCGACTGAACATTTCATTACAATTACAAATGCCAACATGAGGATTCCGATATGAACCGATATAAAAATGGGTGCCAAGTATTTCACGATTACTACCAGCATCACTTGAAAACTCCGATAAATATGTGCGACATCATACACGCATTTCGCACCAGTAGAGTTTGATGTACCGCCCGTCCTAAACGTTTAACATTTTAAGTAAAATAAGATCAGCTTTTTCTAAATTTGTTTCATAAGTTCCTGACATATTATAACTTACATGTATTTTTCTATAAAATATCGTCCATAGAACCAGAACGGGTACAAGTTGAATATTGTCAGAAGAAACGTGTTTGAAGTCGCCATCATAAGCCAAGTTTGCAGCAGCGCAAACAATACACAAACAACTATACGAACTGAGAATCCTCCATCGTTTGTTTCCTGGGTAGGACATAATACTGATTCGAATACGACAGAGAAATAATTGAATGTACATCCATCGATGAGCGACAATATTCCAAACATTACAGGATTCAAAATGCTACCGATAAATAGCGCTCCAAAAAACAATTCACACAGGCCTGCTTTACGGTTTTGCTCCTTTTGTAAATACGTATCTGAAAATTATAAAAATACTAGTCTCGTTATTTTCTATTTCAAATTATTGAAATCAGCTTAGTATCCTTTTCGCTGTATAAATTGTTTAAAATTTTTGTCACATACCTTCTAAAATTTGAAAAAAGTTAATGCAAAGATTTGTTGTGATAGCACAGTCATGCCCTGCCTTAACGACAGTTAGAGCACGCATGCTTGTAAAAAGCATAATAGAGACGGAGAGAAGTTGAAAAATGCTTTTTATATCTTTGAATTGAAGTCCAACATTTTGAACGTGTTTGATGAAACCAAGAATCACAAGTATTGTCGATAGTGTAATCGTAAAGGAGCCAACAATCCAGTAAAGTCTCACTCGTTTTGATTTTACTAAATATAGCCGGGAATGCTTTGAGTTCCAAGTGTATTGCAATACTCCGGACTTAAAACTATACTGGACGATACATTTTATAATTTGAAGAAATATTTTCGTGAACATTTTGACAATATTTTTGAAGCTTCAGTCAGTTACTATTTGAAAAATTAAGACTTTGGTTTGACATGAAGTAACGCTGGTTCAGTTCTGATTGTCGCGTCCGTACCGCTTTGTGATTTCCCTTTTATTTTTCGTTCTGAAACTAATGTAATAACTAGACTTGCTTACTTCTCGAATCCAAACGCTAAAGAAGTGACAAAGACAAAATAATTATTTATAATAGACCGTGCGTCACGTCCCGTCCGTTGTTACGATGAGCAATGACAACGCTGTGGTATATTGTGTGCTACCATTACAAATATATTATGTAATTACGTAGGTAATTAAATTGTCATCTTGAGCTTTAGAAATTAATAATAGCTTTGCTAGAATTTGCTACAAACCGATTTGGATGGAATTTTAGAAAGGTCAAGTTACTGGAAGCTGCCGGTAAAATTGTAGTTGTGGGGCTTATCCAATTTATTGCTCCACTGTCAAGCGACTGGGCTAAATTCCCAATTTTCCTTCTCCCTCACAGAAACACTAATCCATTGGCAATGACAGTGTGTGAAGTGTGACCGAAATTTAATTATGGGTGTCATACTAGCCATACATACGGACAAAGCGGAATTTGAAATTTGTGACTGTAATTTCAATATTTGGAGGAGTAGCCAATTATTAGTGTATTCCCCTACACTATAGCTCTGGTTGATCCAATCGTAATTAAATCGGGCTCGAATTGAATATATCGAAGTAGCATTGCGTTATATGTATTATGCATTAATTAACTTTTAGAATACATACGAGTAACGAACTAGTTTTATGGTCGTAGAAATAATCTAATCACCTTTGGATATTTCTGAACTGCCTTAATCCCGTCAATCATCATAACCATAAAATGATTCACAAATCCGAACAACTCGCATCCTTCCAAAAATTTTAAACCTCAAAGCTACAGCTACAACAATCGAAATTAATTTTTGAATGTTTCTACGTTTCTGAAAATGTCTGTGTAAAACTCAACCCCAAATTGTCCTCGAGAGACGAGTCACGCAAGAAATACTTTACACACGGATATTTCGTTTCGAAATGAAAAATCACACACAAGTCAGTCTTATGTTCAAAAGCAGAGGAGTGTATTATGTACTCAGATTTACAATTAATTTTATCATGCATGAACGGAAATTACAAAAATTACATTTACTTAATTACACGAGAACACAAAATTTGAGTATCTTTTACTTGTACTTTATTATAGTATATTATAGATCGTGGTCTTGTACGTGTATTCCTTCCTCTCAATTGCAATGGTCCCCTGAAGCTGACTCTAACTTCATCTCGTCGTTATCTTCATCTATATTTTCATCCTTGCTATTCTTTGCAATTATAACATCCCGTTCTCCTCCATTCACATCGTCCTTAATATTTTCTTTCTTAGGCGAAATGTTAGCGTCCTCGCTTTCTATGGTGATCTTGATCTTGGCCAAATTTTCTGTAGCCTCTTCTCCCTCTTCTTCCTCCTCCTCCTTGATGGGTACCAATTCTTTAGCCCTCTGACAATGCTCTTTAGAAGCTTTCATTGCATCTTCCATTTCCCCTTTCATAAAATCATCCATTGCAATTTCCATGGCCAATCCTAAAGCACCCCCTCCACCAACCTCTCTGACCTTCACAGTTTTTCCACAGAATAATTTGTGACCCTTCCACTCTGACTTTTGACACCATTTGTCACAGTAATTGACAGTTGGTGACCTGCAAGCCCCACAAAGACTTGGAGTGTTGATAATCTTCCCACAGTAATTACACCATTTTCTATTCTCCAGAATGTCCCCGAGGACCTCAACCAAAATCCTCTCAATGTACGTTCGATTAATTTGAAAAAGCGTTTTAATCTGAGTATTCCCTGGCTCTTCGTTCTTTACATCCAATTTGACTGAAGACGCTGGGAATCTTTCCAAATAACTTTGGATTCCTTCCAATCTCCCCACGAGTTCCCCGTGCAAACCTCTCATTTTGAACTGCATTCCAGACAAATCCAAAATCCATTGATTTTTACAAACCAACACATTGTAACTCACAACGTTGGGTCCAAATATCAATTCAACTTTTTCAGCTCTGTACATTTTATACCCAAAGTCTCGTCTCAATAAATGTATGGCTCTTGGTTCATAGTCCAGGCATCGGATCCCAATGTCTTCAAATGGGATTTTTTCTTGGACAATTTCACCTGCTAAGTCTTGGAAATATCCAACAAAATGAGAATAACCACCATTTTCTTCTTTTTGGAGAAGTTTACCGAGTTCAACCATCGCAATGGAAAGAAGCCCGCACCCATGCATGAGACGAAGTTGCCAATAAATGTCCTCACGATCTCTTTTCTTAGGAATCAATGGAATGATTTCTGGAATAAAAAATGTGTCTATATCTGGTTGAATCTCTTCATCTGTACATTGAAGAAAGTATTCCGTGCATGGGAGTTGACTGTACTGTGGTGGAAGAGGAACGTCACTTGGAACTCCAGGACATTTTGTTATATTCACCATTCGAGACCCACGGAGTTTTATGTCAATCCCTTGAAATATTTGCATCATTCTTATCCCAATCTGTTGAATGTCAAGCTCCTTGCCTTGTTGGGGATTGGGATTGGGACTGGGAGTACAAATGTTGTCCATGACTAAAATAAAATATTTCAAAAATACACTTATTAATTGAGACTCGCTACAAATTGGCCAAATATATTTACGACACCAAATACATTTGCAATTTATTTTAAGCACTTATGGTCCTCAGACATTGCTAGTCAATCAAAACGTCATATTCTCTGCACACAGGCAGGGACGCCGACTGTGCGCAAAAATTATTCCACAATTCCTACGTAAATTATTCACTCTAAAATCACGGTTAGGAAATTATTTAACAAATAATCAAATATAATATGAACTTTTTGTGCTAACCTTTTCTTTGATATCAAATCCAAATTGATGCGAACGAATAAAACTTAGAGTGTAGAAAAGCAATTGTGAAAAATCCAGACGTTTTGCACTTTTTTCTAGATTTTGTTGTCCGGTTTGTCCTGAAAACTTTGATCTGGCTGTAAGGAGGTTTGGGTCTGTCTTGGTTCAAGTTTTTCGAAGGAATGCCGATTTCTGATTATTCCGATGGACTCAAATGAAGTAGGACAACACAGAGACGAGCGGGCAAATCGCAAATGAAGACAATAAATGGAAAAATGTGTTAACCAATAATAGGCGGCCGACCAGTGCCCATAGTGTCCAATATCTTTTCAACGTTATAAAAAGTGCACGCATTGGCATTAAGAAACATTTGATAATAAGGAGGACAGAGTTCGTGGAGAAGTTTTGGTTAATTATGTGTATATTCTAATGCAAAAGATGTTCGCTCTGCCTCTCACTCTGACTGAATGCATTGGACTGGAAAAATTGTCATTTGGAAGTGAGTATTTAGAAGTGAATGACATAAATTGTCAGTCCAATGCGAAAGGAAATAATTAAATCATGTAAGGAATTGTGGCGTCGTGTAAAGATAACATTTCGTTTGCTGCATTGTATACATGACTAATCTTTGTGTTGGTGGTTTATATTAGATCGAGTAACGAGAAAACCGTGTATGCGTATGGTACAAAATACTTCCCGTCTTATGATTCCCGTCAGATTATATATTATTGTAGAATTATCTTCGCATGCATCGCTCATAACGTGAACAGACTGAACAGAGAATAAAAAGAAGAGAAATTCGAATTTCAAAATTATTTTACCTCATAATCTACTTCTGAAATGAAACTTTTTTATTTTCACTTTGTTTTTCTAACTCTGGGTTTAATTTATAGAAGCTGACGTAGAGTAACATAGCCAGACGTGTGTTATTAATTTTTTTTAGAATTTAAAGATGTTTCGTTAGTATTTCATGGTTCATTCCTAAAATCTGAACCTTGAGTGTAAATTTTCCAAATGAATGCACAATTCCCAAAACATAAAATAGAATGAACGAATTGGATTTTGTTTCATGCTGTATTTTGTACATGACTAATCGTGGAGTCAGAAAGATATTACGTAAACCTTGTTTTTGTATCTTGTATGCTAGAAGATGCCCTCAGTGGCGTACACAGGCAATAGGCGAACGTGGCCATAGCCCCCCCTCGATTTTTTGGGAAAACTAATACCACGGGAATTTTCGGGAAAGAGGTATCAAAATCGGTAATACTAAGGATAAAACCTGGGTGTGCGTCAACTATTTATACTATTTTGTCAAGTAAAGTCAAAAAAATCTTGGCCCTTCGGGCCGTTTATCAATTAGAATTATCAAAAAATTATCCCCTCCGGCGGCCGCTCCGCGGGGACAGCCGCAAGCGTCGGGCGTACACCCAACCTGCACGTAACTATATAGTTTCTAGCCCCCCCTCAAAAAAATCCTAGGAACACCACTGGATGCCCTCCGACTTGCTAGTAATAAAGTGATGATTGTTTACATTATGATTGTAGAACTAATCTTACCTTGCATAGTTTTAAATTACCATCATAATCTCGTGTATATAATCAACCATAACATGATTTACGAATGTGATCTTGTACAAGTTGACTGGAAGTTCAAAATCAATGAACTTGCATTAGTGAATGCGACGGATAAACAAGACATTCGACAGTCAGCAGAAAAAATGACCTGATAGTGTTTGTACATACAAGTAAACATTAGAATTCAGTCTAGCCCGTGTATATTTATTACATGGGGACTTGGAACAACAGTCCGACAATATTCATTTAAATCAGAATAAGTGTCTAGCTTTCACAAATGGTTTTACTATTCTCTGTGTCTGGTTTATTAAGTCATACACTCATACATCATTTTGAAGTTTCTGTACTACCTGCCCGCATAAATAAAATCGTGTACAAATTAGTAGAGGATTGAAGGCAATTACAGAGGGTGTCGCAAATAATTACAGTCGCAGAGATCAACTACATTTACATTTGTAATTAATTACGAAATCACAATTACAATTACGTAATTGTAATTGAAATTAATTAAATCCCAAATCATGTGTGATCGTAATTTCAAATTTTGGAGCAAGTAATTTACATTGTAATTATAATTTGTATTGTAATTCGAACTTACCTACTTTGGTTTTAATTTATTTTTCAACGTTTTTGTTTTGTACACCGACTTTGCATATTTTCGACAAGAAAAACTACAAAAACTAAATATGGACATACTTTTGCAATGATTTTAGCTAATGCTATGCTAATAAATTCTTCAATATTTTACGCTAATGCTTTTTCCGACAGTTTGTGCACAAACAATTTTTTTGTAATTGAAAATTCAATTACAATTACGTTAATTGTAATTAATTTATTTCAACAAAATAGCCAATTACTTGTAATTGTAATTAATAACTTTTAAAAAAATACCATGTAATTGTAATTGTAATTAATTATTGTCATAAAAAAAGTCAGGTAATTTTTCATTCGTAGTTAATTACAATTTGAAAGTAATTAATTGAGCCATCTCTGCCCCGTCGTTCGTGATACTATACGAGTGCTGGGTATTAGATGTAGTCTATCTAATACCCAGATACGAGTGAGTGGTCAATAGTTTACATTGGGTCAATCAAATCTGAAACTTGGTAGATGTTCTTTCCCTAACCTGGCTGTTAGACTTATACCCATTCTATTTGACCTGGGTCATAATTTGACACTACACTCTTCTAACCTATTACATTACAAAACACTCATCAGTCATCAGTTCCTCAGAGGCTTTTATATAAATTATCGGGGAATTCGATGCACCGCACCGCTGCGCTGCTGGTGTCACTCAAAGTGAAGTGTGCTAGGGATATGCTCCAGTATGTACGCGGTGTGTTAGCTTTCCGTTTGTTCTATGCGATGGCTTCCTATGACGTTTGCTACGAATGACTGGCGACGCGCGACTGAATCATTGCAATTTACAAATACCAGACGCCATGCCATCGGTAGTTCATTCGAAATAAATCTGCAGTGAAACTAAATGCTGCCACTCGTCTATTTCCTGCGACTCGGGAACGCAGGAAAATTCAAATCCTAAGGAAATATTCTTTGAGTGACAACAGACGCTTGGCCTTCACAGACGAAATTTTTAATCTCGAATTCACATTTTTAACAATTAAAATTAACACCCTTTGACCTTGACCTTGACCTTAGAAGAGATGGCGTCGGGCGTGGAGAGCACGAAGAGTGACTCTGAAGTGAGCAAAGCCCCCTCGGCTGTCAACAGTACGTCTTCCCAGTACCAGGTCGAAAAAATTGTGGACAAACGTGTTCAGTTGGGAAGAACAGAGTACTTGATTAAATGGGTCGGGTACCCCAGGTCAGTCTCATGCGTATAATTCGTCTTTTAGTTTAAAATCATGACACTTGATACATTTTTGATTTTGTGTGGGGTCAAAGCAGGTGTTAAAAGATTTCTTTTGTCTTGAACTCCTTCATTTTTGTAGGTGTAAGTATTTTAGCTTTGTAAATACGCCTAATGTTTTTAGTAGTGAAGCCTACCGTGTTGTAACAAATAGCCGAATTAGCTGTCATTGGGTTAGAGGATGATTCCAAAATAGAAACTGAATTATTTAAATTATTTTGTATTTAGTATAACAACTGGCTGGTGCAATCAGAATTGCGCTTGAAATGTGCGTCTTCTATTTTAACATTCTCATTTTCGCATTTTGTCCAAGCGGCATTACATCATAAAAATTAAAACTAAAGAGGAAGCAAAAAGATGTCAATGCAAATGTAAATAGATTTCCCTTTTCTATTCTTCGGGAACTTACTTGTTTTCCTTTAACTTTGGCTGCAGTGCAGCTGTTACCTGTTTACCTCGTAATACGAAAATGTATACGAAAATCCGCGTCGCGTTTGAAGACCGAATTTGACAATTTTTGTATTTTCTCCATCCTCCACAAATCCACATTCCGCATGTCCGACTTCTAATTTGCTTTATGAGTGTATGGTGCGGATCGACACTGACAGTAACACAGACTGTATGTCATTTATTATCATTGAGGACCTGTGTCCTTAATTTTTAGTATTTTAAATATACTATTATGTCGTCTATCTTCTTGAAAGACTTGAAACAATTTTTAAAATATTTCCAGAATAAAAACATTCCTGAGAGTGAGAATTTTAGAAGGTTCTGCGAAACAAGTTTTCTAGAAAAGAATGGTTGCCCAACTGGTACTGAAAACTACTCGAGCTCGTACGCGTACGCACGTAACGTAACTCGCGTGACAAATATGTTTGTTTTACATTATTCAATTTATCAGATTAGGCTGATTCGGACCTTCGTTACAAAATGTGAGTCAGTGAGTCAGTTCCACTTCGATCGGTGCTGCATCCAGTCAGTTCTGGTTTAACATATTGATTCAGAAACTAGGAAACTACAGACACAGATTGTCACTCAATTCAAAGCATCTTGCAGATTTGATCTCATTTTCATTTATTTCTTTTGTTAAATTGCAACGTTTCTCCTAGCCAAACTAGGTATAATCTCTCTCTATTCTCTTGCCTATTGATTACTCATTTTCCATTTCTTTCTTTTTTTACTTCGTCTCGCTTTAGTGAGGATAATACCTGGGAGCCCAAAGACAACGTACTCTGCAAGGACATGCTCAAGGAATTTGAAGCAGAAAGAAGAAGAAAGTTTGAAAAGAAATTGGAAGCTAAACGAAATTTTGAGATGAGGAAAGCTCGAGAGATCGCTAAACGTCAACACAGACTTTTCCAAGCTGATGCTGATAGTCCAGAGAGTTCAGACTCGGATGTCCCAGTTGTGAAAGGGTCTGGGAAAGAGAAGAAAAAATCCAAAAACTCCATGAAGATCCACACCAAGGATTCAGCAGGAGTTGTTGCTGCAAAGAAAAGGTTTGTTTCCACACAAAGCCATGGTGGGAATAGTGGGAAAGGAAAACACATTGTTCATTATGGCCATTGCCATTCTGACAAACCAAACACTACTGCACTAACTGCGCCGTTACAGCCGTCGGGGTCTAAAGATCAAAAAACAAATCCGTCAACTTCAGATGGAAAAGGTAAAGTATTGACGGAAAAGGTCAATGAAGTGGGGAAGGCGCCGTCGAAGCACACGTTTGTGGATTTATTTAAACCCAAACCTCGACAAAAAGACAAGGGCAAAACGGTAAGGCATGACGAGTTAAAATTTTAAAAATTTATATCACACCTAAATATCACGTTCTTTAAAGCATGTACAAAATGTACTTTACTATTCTGTAAAAGTTTCCAACAAAGTTTTCAGTTTGGTCAGATATTGGACATCGGACTGGACGATTTTAATTTACTAATGTTGTTTTCTTTTCTAAATATTTCAGACGCCTGATGCGATAACTAATTTTGACAGGGGTTTTGAGGTGGAAACTCTTATCGGAGTTACAAAATTATACGAAGAACCAAAGTTTCTGATCAAATGGAGAGGAGTGGATGAGCCAACACTCGTTCCAACCCGTATTGTTAATCGTAAGACGCCGCAGAAGGTCATCAGATATTACGAACGTGTTCTTTGGACTAATTCTGATGATGACTCGGCTGAGTCTGATGATGAAATGAAGTGCTCTTCAGACTCTAGTTCGTATTCTAACGTTAAAGAAGATCAAGTGATTTCATCAATTGACAAACCTGTGGTTAAGGAAGTGCAGGGGATTCACTCAAATGATGAGACTATGGTTATTGTTTAGGTTGAGGAAGAACAAGTGATTTCAACAGTTGACAAAGCTGTAGTTCAGTATGACGTTATTTCTTAGAGAGTAAAATATGGTTAACAGCGCTCATGAATTTATATGCAGATTTAGTCTTTCGTTAATGAGCTCATTAGATTTACAACATTTCAATATAGTTACATTACCTGTTTATTACGCGTATACACGGTGTTGTTGGATAAATAAACAGGATAGTTTTAGAATTTAATTCAATTTTGTTTGTTCGTCGAATGTCTACACTCCATAAGGTGAAAATCGAAATCATAGCTGTGAATTTTATTTGTTTCATTTGGAATTTCCAGAGGACCTGACTCACCTGACCAAGTTTCAAAAGCGAGTTTAGACTATTTGGAGTTTTAGGTTCGCTTGCTCCTATAGTTCGGAATTCCTTTATTTACAATGATTTTTACTTGCCAAGTTTTTCTTTAATATTCCAGTAAAATTCATATATTGAATAAAACATCGAGTATTGAGAAAATTTTTAATTTTGTAGCTTTGATCTGTGTTCTTTTGAAATTATCATAAGAAAATTGTACACAGGAATCTATTTGTAGTGGGTGACGCATTCACAATTTGGATTCCATTTGTTCGGATACCGGACATATTTGATTATGATTCCTTGGACGGTACCCTAAAATGGATGGATAATCCGTCAGGTTACCTGCTGGATTAGATTTTTCTGGTACTTGCATGCTGCCATGAAGTAGCACAAGCCTGCGGTTTAATAAACAATGGAACTTTAGTTCGAAGAATTGTTGGGAATACAGCCATGATGTGTGTACCGAATGTAGAGTGTCGAGTTGGTTCATTTACTGGTCTGCGATGTGTGTGCGTCAAAACAGTCATTTGGAATTCTAAGGAAGAAACTTGTATGGTAGCTCTTAGCTCAGGATGGGCATCATTTGAACGCATTTCCAGTTTTGATTGCAGTTTTTATTATTAGTAATTTTGGCTAGGTCATTTTTATAATTGAAATTCGAACATGGATGGCGACAGCGATGAAATAATAAAACTTTAGTAACAATTTTTGAAGAATATTAAAAGTTATTGGAAATTAATAGTTGTACTCACTCTATGCACCTCAACTACTGTATAAACTTTTTTCTTCGTAATATTTTGAATTTGTATTCTAATACAATTAAAAAATTTATTTTACATTATATCCTAAAGAATATCGAATTTCTAACTTGAATAAATGAATTCTTATGCGAAGAGAAAAATAATAAATTGCAAGTTTTGATGTTCTGTCCGCAATTTGCATATTTCCCCATTATCAATAATCCGGAAGTTTTTAAATGTCTAATCCTGAACTGTTGCAGCTTTATGACTTTTATGACCAGTCATTGATCATTGAAGGCCTTGCCTTGTCAGGACATTAACAATTCACGGTTAAGAAACTGAATATTCTAAATTATGCAATACACCAGTTCAGGTCAAGCATCAAATGTTGTTCACCACTTTTAGAATTCATATGTATTAGTTTGAGTGCTCTATATACCTGAGTGCTATACTTTAATAACATGCTAATAAAAAAAAAAGTTGTACGGTTTTGTACGGTTAATATTTTGAAAGCCAAATAAATTCCCCTTAACTTATGCAATCTTCTCTCCGCCCATGCAAAGTTGAATTTTTAAGTTAATTGATTGATTCATCTTAGAATTAATCAATCGATTATATGAGAAACATGTATAAGGTAACCAGCGCAGTGCAGAACGACATGCAACATTTCATTGGTCAATGCAAATGCCTGAATGAAACAATTTTACCCAGTTTCCGCAACATGAAAAGCGCAGTTGAGGATGGATTTGAAGTGGCTTCCACTCACGCGAGTATTAGGGAAAATGCATTTTTGATGGACGAATTTGACTCAGATATGGAAGACGTTCTTTTCCAAGTTGGACTCGGACTCCCGTACAGTACATTCCAGATGGAAACATTCGTCCGAATCTTGGACTCCATGGATTCAAACGCCCAATTAGATTCATGATGATTCAGAACTATGTCCTGGACACTTCATGAGAAGTCAATTGGAGTTGGGTGTACAATCACCCAAATTCAACCATGGCCTTCTACACCTCGATCATACAATGCGATCCAAAGCTCAAATGGATGAAGGATAGAAGGGAAGATTTAGAGATAAAGACAGGGGCTTGGTGTGCTAATGATGTCGGACAGACTCCATTCACGAGTCAACGTCGGATGAGTCAATTACTAGCTCGCACTTTACAATACAAAGATGTATTTTTCCAACTAAAATAGAAGCCCGTCCTGGTATGTCATGCTGGTCTACTTATGTGGAAATGCCACACCCAAATCTTCTTTGTCAATTCTGTATAGCGAATATGGAAACTTTCTTTCAGTCTTTTATATCAACAAGGTTTTAGTTTATAAGGCAAAGGCAAGAAAAATAATTTGAAGTATAATATTAAACGGTGTCGCAAAATGTATATGTATATGATACAATTTTAAAATGCTGGTCTTTTCCGTCTTATGGAGACGCCATGACCCATAAGCCGCCCATACACATGATAAAAATGTCAGCCTTGTTGTATTATTTTAAATTATTTTTATACTTTTGTTTTCTCTTAATTTAATTTGGTCATATGTCAGTCAATCATATGTCCGTTTTTATATGGCGGGTGCAGGGCTACCGTGTTCTATGTTGCCATAATTAGACAATCTATGAATTCCACTTAATCGTGATAATTAGATACAATTTTTTTAAAAAAGATCAAAATCTCTTGTTCAGCGATGATTGTGCATAAGAGGAATTATGGAATTAAATATGTGCGAAACAGTTGATGAAAATATAAACAGTGTGAATGCATTTTCAATTAGGCACAAGGCACAATTAACTTAAAAACAAACATTTAATTCAACTCTAAATACTTGAAAAAAGAATACACGTTCTGTTCACCAAATATTTATTTTATGGATCAGAACCCCTTAACCTATGTGTGTACATATATATTTGTGAAACTAAATTATTAAAAGAGCTTGTCGTCAACTTAAAATTCGACACATGATAGTTGTTTCTTGTTTGGAATGTAAGGCAATCAACAGATTCAGAAAAAAGCACAGTATGAATAAATTCATCAACATATTCGCGTGGTAAATCGAAAAATCATTTAAAACCGAGATAGAATTCTACTAGTTTTGAATTTAACGTAGTGTGTTGTGAAGGCATATTATGAATGACTCGCATCGTCCGATCTTCCATCAAATATTTATAATTTTTTTGTTGTTTTGAAAACTTTAAAAAGCTAAGGGAAAAATTTGCAGGTATGTTATATTCTGTGTCAAATTCTGAAAAATCCTATATAGTCTATTTCGACTTTTCTAATTTTGAAGTCAGAGTCAGAATACTGGCCAGAAATAATCTTCAAAATAATTCATTGAATTTCCGGTCCGTTCAAGTCAATCGTTACATCAAATAAATCCCTTCTTTCGGATTTCGGTATTGGAGTATACAAGTATCACACTTGATAACACTCTAGTTAAACTGTTACTCAACTTGTCAATATTATTGTGGAAATGGACCTTCACCCACTTCATTCGGAATTTTTATAATCGTCCAAGTTCAAGTGTGATATTTCACTATGTTTATCTCTATTAGTGAGAGACTGCTGCTGTAAAATAAATGCCAAGTGAATGTTATTTGTAGCAAGAGTTAGCAGAATTTCTCAAATGACATGTTCAAATGATAACGTCCTGTACGTGTGCGGATAATGATATTCCATGTCAATGCATGGCACAAAGTGAAAAGTGACTTCAAGCTCATGGTTGATCTCCCCAAGATAAGTCACATTACTCATAGTAATAAAATCAAAAGGTAAAATAATAAAATTTGAAAAAAAGAAGAATCACTCCACCAATGGCGAATTTGTAAAAATTAGCTAAAATTGTGTTTTCCGACCGATTCCATTCTGGAATTTCGCTTACTAAATACACTGCACGAGAACATTACTCACAAATTTTTATAGAAGGTTGACATCATTTTGAATTTTTAAAGAAACTGGTTTTAACGTAAACTTCTATCAGGTCTGTGTGCTTCGGCCAAAGTGCGTCAAGTAAAGAAAAGCAGAAATTAGGTTCCCTTAATTATTCAGTTTAAACTTTCATCAATCTATACTTATAGTACTATAGCGATAGAGCAAGTCTATCACATTTTTAAATGCAATGTGATTCTCGGACAAAAATTTTTTTTTGCCAGGACGGACGGACTCATCCGATTTCTATTCACCAATAATCCGTGTTAGGTCTAGAGTAATCAACCAATATAAAATTATTTACTTTGGAATATGTGATGGCATTGCGCACCTTAGGTGATGTCAAGCACCCAGTTAGTAATCCGTGGAATTTTCCAAAGTCTAATTGTGTAATCCGAT
>JAQIXO010000301.1:0-23320 GCA_034700305.1 Protaphorura armata
AATTGAAACTTTCTGCCACCAGGATAGGCGCTAGTTGTACGACTACACTAACGCACCAAGCGGCTATGGGTTCCCCTATTGTATATCGATCTACTTGGTAAACCATTTGTGGACAACAAAAGATTAATGCAAATTACCTTCTGTGTAAACCTCCCACATTTGACTTTGTCAATAATATTAGGAGTAGTAGGTAGGAAAATATAAATAGTGCAAGTGCTTATGCAACTTCGGAGATCGGGGCGGTAACGACCCCATATTTTCCACAGAGTTTCCCATGACCTCCTGAACAATGTTTAAATGGACGTCGAGTCCCTGAAAATTCAGGGGTCACCGCTAGAGGTCAGCGAAGGGCAGCCTGGTTAACATGGTGACCACGCCCGATTGACCTCAGACTTTGCACAGCGATTCTCCTTGACCTCCTGAACAATGTTTAAATGGACCGCAAGGTCGGAAAATGACAATCAGCCGATCTAGAGGGCTGCCAATATCATTTATTGCCGTTTTTGACGAACTACACAGTTATCGTTTGTTTGTCATGATTTTAGAAAAGTGTAATTAGTTGCTGAATTTAAATGCGGCGTTTCATAAAATAATTAGAAACAAAGATCTCAGCCGAGAAAACAAACATAATTTCTTAAGGTACATAAGGCACTCAAGGTAGCACTTGAGCTTCACAAGATGATATTATTAATTGAAATTCTTTCCAAAAGACGGTATAGTTTATCAAATTGGTTATTTTACTGAATTGAATGGCTGTATGGTACATTATGACTTCAATAAAAATTTCTCTGACTCTGACTCTGACTGACTGGTAGCAAAAGATATCATACCGTGAAATATCAAGTCTCAAATGTGTATATAAATCATTCAATAGAAACGGCAGTAGGACTAGTAGGACATTCCCTTGTCAGCTTTCCCTTTCCGACGTTCCATTGTTTCCATTGCACATTTATTTGCTACCTTTCATCTCATCCCAACAAATTGAAACCACTAATGTTAATTTTATCAAAGTGTAGCATTAATTTCACATCCCAACCTTTCAACTGGTAAAACTCTTTGGTTTCACTCTAAACTCAAGAGACTACAGGTAGACGCCGAAATGTCTGATCCTGAGCCTTACGTCAACAAACTCCATCCTCTCCTTCTCTCTCCTTGGCTGAATTTCATATGTAATGTGTAGAGTGGAGACTCTGCTCTTTGGTCGTGTTTAATCCTAGTCCTACGTCTACCTCATCTTCTCTTGTTTTTCCATTAGATTAATGACCACCCATCAATTCTACCATTACCGGCGTAGCGTTGGCACATGAGCCGACTCAAGGTTTACATTTCTTTTCCTATACAAGTAGTAGTTAAAAATGTGGAGACAGGAAGAAGAATCTGTGGCTCACTTTTTCCAACCACCCAAAACATACACTTTTTACCCCTCTCATGCATCGTCAGTGCCTTTGGCAAATTCAGAGTTTAACTTACACTTACAGGGTGGGTTTCAATCTCTCAATGTTTAAAAAAATAAGAATACCTAATCAGCATTGGTAAAAGTTCCAATTGCAATTAGTGTGTACACTCCATTCGTATGAACCACCCTGTAGATTAGATTCGTATCACTTGCTTTCACTCTCCCTTCATTTCCAATGGCTTTGAGCACTACAAGTACATGCGGGTGAAAGTCGAGTCCCGGGACTCAGACCACGGATGTTGCAAGCACCTACACATACTCTTTAATAATTGTTTTAACTGTTTACAAAGCGAAAATATTTAGCCTCAGGTCATGTATGAAATGTACTAGTAATAACACTTTTGCATGTCGAAGATCTCAGAATGATTTCTTGTGATTTAACGTGAATATATTGACCTTCCCTGCGTCCACCTGGTTGAAATTGAAATGTTATTCAGAAACAAATGCTACGAACATTATAGGTCGTTAAGCTTGGGGCAATTATTGGGCTGGTTTTATAATATTGATAATTGATATATATGAACCACGCAAACTTAACCTACCCACGCTTTCTTCCATTTTTTCTTATACATCACATGTTAAATGTTTAAAACTCCCAAGTATAAATTTCAATTTTTTTCTTCCGGAGACAATATTGGATTTCCTTTCCTTTGGAAAACAAAGCTCCAGGTGGATAAATAAAGATTCTCATGGGCACATTTTGCAAGTGCTTTCAATGCCAATGCACATACTCCGCTTTCCACTCTTCACTTCTTGTGCAAAAAATACATAGAGAAGGAACCATGTAATGCAATTCAGAGCACACGACAAGTTTTTCATTTTGTTAGATCCCATCCGACCCGGCGAAAACCTGGAAACCTTTTTCTCGTTCTTTTCCCTTGGAAAACGTGAACGGATTTGGTTTGAGTTAATAATACGAAGAAGAGAAGAGTCGAGAAAACTAAACAGCCCAAAACCCAAACCGTATGTTATGTATGTATTTTGATAATTTTGGTCTGTCGGAGTGCCTCAGGTACCACTCCCATTCCACCCCAACTGGTACTCGGCAAATCCAAGTGAAAATCTGTTTACTCAACTCCATCCATGTCCATGTTAAATCAAAACAAAGGTCACATAAATTTGTTAGGCTCTGAAAATACATGCAGGTTCATTTATCTCCAAAAATATTCCAGTCAAGAGAAATCTGCCGAAATCTGTAGTCCTGGTTCTTTAATTTTCAGCCATGAAAATAATTATTTTTGGAACGGATTTACTTCTACATTCACAATATCACAATTCACGACAGCACAAATCTGGTCCCCAAAATTATACACGTGGAGTGATAAAGTGAAGCAAACATTTCCTTGTTTCTGTTTTCGTGACAGTTCAATCATCCAACTCCTGTTAATTCATTATTAACATATAAATTTATACAGCCAATTGCATATTCAAGGTCGTGTGCACAAAATCTTCCATACTGTCATGCTTCAACCAGTTCTTCTGAATGGTCTTTGAGATTAAATTGCCATGGTCGTAAATCGTGATACCATGAAAGTCCTCAAGTGTGCATAAGTATTAGACATTACTTTCCTGCATCTACAAGAACATATTAAGTTTATATGAAAAGGCAAAGGGTGCCCTGAGTTGAGTATGAGGAATAGATCCATATAATTGAGTGTTATTTTGGACAAATATCACCCATACGCCATACATCGTAAATGTGGGGATTTCGTCTCGTCTTGTCTTGTCACTCACTCAGTTCGTTAGTCCGTATTCACGTTCATGCGTTGAAAAATATGTTGGAATTGCTTTCTCCACGACTCGGTCCACAAATGTCCCGCAGACCTAGAGCCAGTGCTGAAACTGGAAACAAAATTGGGGTTTTCCTCAGTCGCACCCAAACCACGGACTCAACAACATTTCTCCACTCTTTCTCTTCAAATCTCACTCCAAACCGGGTCAAGTCTATCTGTACGAGTACTACGGAGTTTGCCATTCTCAAAATATATATAAAGGAGATCATTACAAAATTATTTTTTTATCATCTGCTAGTGTTCCAGTATCAGTTTAGTTTCAATCCACGTCATCGGCTCCTTGTGCATAAAGAAAATGATGTAGATGAGAGTAGAGTTGAGATTTATGTCTTTAATTGGCCAACTTTTTCCTTAATGTGATTCTCAGTTGAGGATTCAAAAGAAAAGGAAAAAGGAACAAGTTCTTATCTAATTCTTCCAAGTCATTCGTGAGTTCAGGGAGCAAGGAAGAGAGAGAGAGAAAACGGGACTACCACACATTTTCCGCGAATGAAAGAAAACAGAAGATTTCTTTATGGTTTCCATAATCTGTTCAACCTTGACTTGCTAGTTGTCCCAATGAGCCTTATCCCATTGACTCCATAAACTTTTTGTGACTATTTAAAAAAATAAAAGGGTTTTATTTTTATTCATAAAACTTTGGGAGAACTTTCCATCACTCCTTCATTCACTCTCCTTTTGAATGCTTTAATATTCTTGGAGCGTCCACTTCCTAACTCTAGTTCTGTTCTACATGAACTTGAGTGTAAGTGTTAGTGTGGATATAGTGTTGGAACAAAATTGTCACTACAGCGGTACAGCATTCCAATTCTGACCCAAAGAGTTAGACCAGACCTGGAATAAAAACGACTGTATTTAGAGCCATTTGACCCGGGACATCAAACAAAGGTACGGAATAATCTAATGATAAATCTTCACAACCTATTTTGGCGTTGGGGTGTACATAATAATATGGAGAACGCTTGGAGGACAACAGGTGTGACGCGACGTGACCGAGTTGGGAAATTGGAAAATATTTCAACAGTTCAGGAATACTAAAACATTTTCCATTCTGATTCATATACAAAATTTAACAATGTACGTACCTAACAATATCCCCAATATTATTTAGCAACATCTGTCACAAATATTTATATTGTCCGATTAATAATATTTGGCAAAACTTTAGATGCTAATGATTTCCGCATAAAATTTAGTAGAGTGACAAGGATGAACAGCTCATTATTTTTCTGTCGCAGTACATCCTGGTCAATTTGTTTGAATACACGTGGACTTCGGAATAGTTGAGTTGAATCAGACCATTAGAATGTTTAGTTGCCAATTATCTTTATCTTCCAACACTTACTCTAAACTTGATCTCAACTGTTGACATGAAACTTTAAGATTTAATGAAGGAAATTTCAAATCAAAATAGAACCAGAAGACGCTGTATCTCTCCGACTCACAAGAACTTTAGTTGTCATTTATGATGTGTGAGAGAAAGTTAGTTCAAAGATTTCTTTTTTTAGTTAATTGAAAGTTAATTCAATTGGAATAGCAAAGAGCAAACACAAAAAAATTGTAAGTAGAAAAAAGCAAATTAAAATTAAAGTTTACTGAAGATCCTGGAGATGATTTAAAGAGAGTGAAAAAAAATACTGGCTGTGACTTCTGTTCGCAAACTTCTCTGTTCAGGATTACCGTACAAGAAAAAGCTGTGAGTGCTTGCGCCTACACTTAATTTTATTTATCCTTAAAACTTTTACCCAAACTGCTAAACTAAACGTACGTACGTAGAGCTACTTTTAGCAGCTAAACTTTTTGCACGGGGCGAGCAACCTAGCATTTTTCCTTGGCTTTTTTTGAATTGTAAACACTAATAAGACAAGAGACCTTGACTCAACTCAACTCAACTTTGACTGTAGAATTCAGAATTCTGAGTCGGTAAATAAAGAGTTGAATTTCGACATTCGTAGCGGCGGTGGCGGTTTGAGTCAGCAGACGTGCGTACACTTGAGATCATCTCTCTCTCTTTTTGAAGAGATGATGAAAAGGAATGGAAAGAAAAGGAAATACGTATTTCTTTAAAGTAAACATGGAAATGGAAGAGTAGTTTTGTGTATTAGAAATTTAGCACTTTTTGAACTGCTTACATAATTAAACACCCGCATCACCATCCACATCCACATCTTACATCTACATCCGCTCTCACGCTCTTTTACTTCTTTACATTTTTCCATATTTTTGTCCCAAATGCACTCTCTCATTTGAATACGTAAATCAAAGTTGGTTCTTGGATTCTGATGTGAAATCCGTATAAAAAATTATTTTTCAAGATGTGAAAGTGGAAAAGTGAAAGTGGAAGTGAAAGTTATGAATTGAAATCCGTCTCTTTTGTTTCGTACGAGTCCTCTCGTTAGTGGTGGACTTGCGTGTCACTTTTTCTATTTTCATCATATTCCCTAATGGCATTCGACTTTCTACTTTACGATTACGATGGGGACACATGGTACATGGACATGGACATTTGGAGGAACATAACATAAACATGCACACTATCTGCATACACGCAACAATTTTTTCTTGTATTCCAAGTAGAATTTCCATGGAATTGCCAGATGGAATTCCCTATTTTGTCGTAAAATTTAAATTATTTTAGTTAAGAGACTTTCAGTGTAGATGAGACTGGAATTGGACAAAACGAATTGAATGAGGGCATGTGGAATTTCTACCAACACGGTTAGACCATTAAGAAAAAGGGATAAAGTTGATCAGATTAGGACTTTCCAATTTAACCCAGGTTGGTTGGTTGGAATGACGTGAGGTTTTATTTTTAGAAGAGCTCAACTCCTTTATTGTTAGTTCTCTTGAGTAGTTTGTATTCCGTGCTCAGCATTTTTCTCAATTTAACTCAAGGAAAATGGTCCAAAATTCAATTATAAGATTAAATTGTTGACAACACAAAAAAAGTAATTAACTGATTACAATGACAATGAGTGAAATATTTTGGAATTGCCCAATGGGAAAACAGGAAGAACGCGAACTACAGCGCAGACATCAAAAACATAAAGTTTGTCTAAGAATTTTGGCAAGGAAAAAAGTTAATGAGTATAGACTCCACTCCACACTGAACCAATAAAGTAAATACCAAGTTTATTTTTAGATTAAATAACGTTGTGTTTGGGGAATCAATAATTGAGTGTCATTTATGATCTGACGTTAACACGTCCAGAGGCTTAGTTGATATATGTAGATTTTGTAGATGTAGTTAGTAAGATCGACTACACGAGGACGAAATAAAGTAGGGAGATGCTAGTGCATTACGTGTCGTGTGTGATGTGTGAAATGGCCCTTGCCAACGTGTTTCCAAGAGTCTCCTTGGCTTTTACTCAGAAAAGTTCCTAATGTACACATGACACACACCTCTACGTGTACGGCACTCTGTACAAGTTGGTGTCCTGAGCTTCAAGATTTTGGAATCTTGAATAAATAGTATCCACAGAGTATTCATTACTCTATGTTACACATTACATGCTTTATTTGAGTGAATTCGGCAGGGGAGATCTGAGACGAGTATTGGCTGCGCGGTGCGGTCCTTATTTTCCTCGTGTCTTCACTTCTTGGCCTGAGTCATAAGAAGTCAGAGCAAAAAGGGAAGAAAGAAAGGAATTTAGGAGCCAATCGCGTAATTGTTTGAATATTCTGGATTCAATTTTGATCTGGAATGTGTAGTGTGGTTTCTGAATATTGGTCTTGGATATTAACGATTTCTATTTTCTTGAGATAATTCCAAGTCAAGCTGATTGGAGATTAAAGGTAATTACTTCCTGTTATTGAACATGAATTTAAGACTTGAGTAATTAAGAAACCAGACGATCACACCACCAGAAAAATAGTGCTCGGATCTCAGCCTGGCGACTTGTAGTTAAGGTTAATTTGAGTTGCAAGGCGATGACCTGTCCCATTTTCATGTTATCTAAGGTGGAACTGACTGGGAGTTTCTGGTTTAAAGTTTATACAGACAGTCAGTCTTTTGGTATAGTTTCTCGGAGTCGGTTCTGAGTACAGTCAACTCGCTATATATCGAACTCGCAAAATGCACGAAATGTGTACTATATAGGGAAAGTTCGATAAAGAGAAACTTTCTTTACGTGTAATGCTTATGCAGAAGCATTTCTAGGGGCCTGGCGTTTTGATCGATATATGGAGGTGTTCGATAGAGGGAAGGTCGATATATAGAGAGTTGACTGTATTTTGTCGATCCTAGAGATTCATTTTATTAAAACGACCACTCCTATGTACAATATATTTCTCTGAATTACGTTGACTATTAAAAGCAAGAGAGAAAATATTATATGGGCGTTGTGTCAAGTACATTTTATTCGTTGAACACTTCATGACTAAAAAGGGCAAACAGTCGTCTCTTTCGTGGTAGAAAATCTCATTTACGTCACGTTTTCGAACACAGAAAACATCCGAGAATTACTTAGTCCGGTAGATTATATAGGTAGATTCTCAACACTCTACTTGATGGACTTTTTTTTGAACTTGGATTGAATTCGGTCCCGCAAATACCAGATTTAAATTCTTTTAATTTAGAGTTATTTACAGTACGTAGTACATACATTTTTATTCATTTTTCAGGATTCCTCCTCATTAGAACCAGGAATTTCTCCCAATTTTTGGGCTTCAAAACAGCGAGATCTTAAACTTGAACTGACAATTTTGTTCCACATGAATTTGATAGATGAAAAAGATAAGTTTCTACTTGAATTGCGTTCCGTTGAAACCTTTTCAATAAACTCCTTTGACCTGAACCCGATCTAAATCGGAAGTTCATTCTTTACCACACAATTCCAACCCACTCTACTCCAAGAACTTCTTTGTTCTTTTCATCCAAAATCCATGCGAAGGAACCAATGACGGGGAAATATGTCACAAGTATCACAGGTGTTTAATTCCAATCAACCTCCAATCCGTGCTCACACTCATATTAAACTACTCCAAACGCTAACATATTAAAATTTCAAACGGTAGGAGTTTTACATTTTCTTGAAACTATTGGAATTGATACGTCTCGCCATTTGTTTCTACATATTTTTAACTTAAGCGGATTTTTAAGAATTCATTCTTTACAAATGGAAAGCGAGTTCCACTAATACTTTCAAGGAGAGACGTGACAGATTAGAAAACTGTAAATCTTACACTGGAGATCAATGAATTCTTCAAATGCATTTAATCCCGAATTCTTTAAGTGCTAAAAAACTGGTGGAGTGGAAAAAAGGAAACGTAGAAGGAAAATCTGCAGAGAAGTGGAATGTGAGGGATGAGTGACTTGAATGAGGTGGAATGGAAATACTTCACTGCACATTCAAAATGCCTTTGAAATGCGGGTCGGAGTTTTCAGGAGAATGCTGATAAGCAAAAATCGGCTCTTCGTCGTCGTCGCTTCCCAAAAATTATTGCGAGTGAAAGTCAGGAGGGTTCGGTTCTTTTGGCTGAGTGCTCCATCCTTCCGGAATTTTATGCTCTAATGGTCAGGCCAATTTTATTACACAATTTCACTTATTTTCCAATGCAAAAATTCATGGATCGTGATCGTAGTATAGTGATTGTATTGTGTGGTGGTGAATCAATCTGTCATCCATGTTTTGACATTTATTTTCTCAAGAGCTACAATACAATACAAAAACCTTCCGCTCCATTAACGTCTCAGGAATTCGGAATAGTTTGTACACATTTTGGTATCCAAAATTTGGTAACATTATGGTCCGAGACGAAATCCTCTAATCAAAAAAATTTGGAGACCTTTTGATTTCCATACTAATTGTTGTTTATCTAACATGAAATTAGCAAACCTGAAATTAAGATTTTGCAATTCCTTCCACTTTACAAATTTCGCATTTGTATACTTTTCTCGAATCGGTGTATTTATATGGGAATTATTTCCTTTTCTTCCATTACTACGTTTTTACGTACGTCCAATTTTTCATGTGGTTTACATTTTGCATAATACATGGGATTAAGGTTTTGGGTTAAATGCCTTCCTTTCTGGAACTAATGTTAGACATTAGTTGTCCACGAATGAATTATAAATCACGTCGGATTTCCGTACTTCCCCTTGCCTGGCTGTTTAAGCAGTGACCTGCTGAGTATGTAGAGTGGAGGATGTAAAATGGATGTTTGACGTGTGATTTTGATTCTAGTGTGGGATAAACATTAGAGATCCTCAGGTCCTACTTCTGGCTCTAACGTCCTAATTTGTCACCTTCACTGCTCAGGAAACAGATTTAGCTTTGTGTGTGTTGGAGCTTTGACTTGGCCAACGGATGCGTTCATGTGTATACATATGTAAATGGTGAAAGTGTGGGTGTTGTAGATATATAGAGGAGATTTAGGCTTTTCGCTTTAGACCGGAATCTAGATGAAGGATGACGAATGGAGTTCACTCTCTCACATTTCCCATTATTTGTGAGTGCACTCTTCTCATCTCATCATTCTTGGGTTTAGGAAAACCAGGAAAGAAAATTGAAGGGATTCATCCCTTATTAATTATACAGGGAAAACTCGTACGTCGTCATCTAATCTGTGCTGAAATCCGGTCTGGATTTCACAGAGAAAATACCATATTTGTATTATTTATGCACGTGTGTTGTACACGCATAAAACTCCAACCAAGCATAAAAACTTGAACAAGTTGTATTATGCTAAACTGGAAATTATACAAAACTCCAACCATTCCTCGTACAATCAGAACCATAAACAGGTTAAAGTTGCATTTCAACAGCGTACAAAAGTGTACATATGTTCCTCAAAGAAATATTCAATTGAAGCTTACAATTCGAGAGTCAAATTCAATTGCTTTGGTATTTGTTTGTTTCAATAACGTTAAAAGATCATCAAACTTTCAGGTGCTAAAATGGAAAAGGGAATCAATGGTGTCAATGTTTAATGAGATCAAAGTGAATAAGCTTTCTACTCACTGAATCAGACAGCGCTATGGTGAATTTTAAGGATTTATTTCTGACATTCATTTTATGGACTTAAAACTGAAGAACGGTGGGGGTTTTGATCGGCTTATTTGTAGTACTTTTGTAGTATTGGGATCTGTATGTCCATCTGCACATTTTCTAAAACATTGGAGTCTATTCCACTTTTGAGCATAGAATTTCTGATTCTTTCGAATTCAAGACAGTTTTTTTTGTTGGGTTGAAAACAAGTTCTTACTCTTACTCTTCCAGAATGGACACTCGCCAGTTAAATATAAAGTGACGGAAAAGTGAAAGCGTGAAAGTGCTGTGTTAAGAGAGTGAGAGTCCAACTTTCACTCAATCTCACCAGAATTAGGGTGAGAGTGAAGAAGAGTGTAAAAGACCCTCAGTTGTTTTCTTCTTCAATTCTAACATCACAGATTATAATCTCTGGCGATGAGTGCATGGTACTGGGTAGGTGGGTGGCAATGTGTTTGAATGAATTCAGAATGAACGGAGATTAGGACTAAATCCAACGTGTGGCTATGGCTAACAAGGAAAGTCCGGTTGTACATATTAGAATTTATGCACAAGGAGGAGTTTCTTTAACTTCACAGAACGTATAATGTGCTACATGCGTGAACTTTACCATTTTCGAATGTTACACCCAAATAGCGTCCCTTGTGAACGTGTAGTGTATTTCGTCCGACCATCTCTCGGATTACCTTGTCTTCCTATCCTGACTGAATGTAAAATAAGGAGAGCTTTCACATGTTCTTTGTCACTTTCATAAGGTGGATCTAGATGAGGAGATCTAATAGACTGGCAGAACATGAACAGGATTTAGACATTATACATAGACATTGAGCTCACCACAGATTGTATTTCTATTTCGCAAAGGAGAGGAAAGGATCCGTCTACCCCTCACAAATTGCAATCTCAGCACAGCACAACATGCAGAACATAGCGCAAACACAAATAATGCACAACCTCATTAATGTCTTGTCTATTGTAAGTGTAAGTGTAACGAACATGTTTTGCTTTGTGTCTGCTCTTCTGGCGTGTGCCTGAAATAACCAGAGTTTATACGACGACTCAGTGCTTTCTGAAGGCATCCGGTAGAATCCGTCAGATTAGAACACACATTAAAATATATTTGGTCATATTTTTTCGTTACATGAATGAATGTAAGGAGTATAATAAATTGCTTCAGGCTCCGCGCTCCGACTCAGAGCGAGACTGACAAGAGAAAGTGTCTAGTCATTCTAATCCAACATCACATTACACTTTGGTTTACATAAATACAAATGAAAAAAAAACCTGTGAGGAAAAATTTTCAATGTCTAAGAATATGTATCAAAATATAAACAATTGTAAAGATTACTCGTTATTTGATGAAAAAAAATGGCCTTCCTCACTATTTCAACACCATTCCTTATTCCCCAGAATCAAAATCGTGTCGGAATATTATCTGTTCGCTCGACTTGATTAAAACTTGATTAGATTCAAAACTGCACATGCAATCAATACGGAAGCAGCTTTGATTATTTTGAAATTTAATTAGTGGTTTTCCCTTCCCATGCAACCGCTAATAACTTGTTTCTGGAAAATTGCACAGTGAAAGTCAGAGACCTGGAGTTGAAGTCGGAGTGACAAGGACGATCAAGATGGGCGCTCTAAAATGGAGTAACATTATGTCTTCCGTATTCCTCATCCTCTCTCTCCAAATACTCTCCGTGTCCTCCATTGCTCATCCACAAAAAGGTCATGAGTCCTCTGAGTTTGAACAATTTAGCCTGAAGAGAAGGGACGACGTGGTGGATGAGACTGGATGGTGGTTCAAAGCCTCGAGGGATGAGAATGACAAGAAGATGGGAGGAGGACATGACTTGTCCTCAGACTCAGACTGCCTGGAGAAAACTTCTCCAAGAATTGAAGGAGTTGAGAGAACGAGTAAGAGGAAGCGGAGTGTCAATGACACGATGACCTCCAAGGACTCTTCCAGCCCAATAGAAAATGGGAAAGAAATCCCGCCAACATTGAGTGCTGCTGAGAAAGAGTTGTTAATGAAGTACGCGACACTTATAAAGTCTACACCCCCACCCACCATTGAGATTAGCCAGATTGCTAACTATAAGGAGTTTATGAGTGACTATGACTATGAACTGAGTGAAAGTGAAAGTGAGAGTGAGAGTGAGAGTCGGAGAGATGGAAAAAGTCTAGAGTGTCGTTATTACGGGTATTTGCCCAAGAGACTCTTTGCACTCAACAGTTGTGCTCAGTGTTACAGTTATGTCCCCTCAGCTCTCTTCCTCAATCCTTCAAAGAAATGGAATGTGACGAGCACAGAGTGGACGAATCCAAAGGATGGAAAAACATTCACTTTTTCCGCCCTGTCATCTCAACTGCTAAATCTGACGGTAAGTCAACTTTCACCCCAGGGATTTCTATAACAGTTTCTTGTACCGAATTATTTCAACATAAAACAAAAGAAGCACTCCACAGACTTCCCTCGTGAGAGTCCCTGTATGTTCATATAAAATGTATGTGTGTGGTATCTCTCCATAAATATGCATCACAATTTAGGTTTAGCTCCAGGAGTTGATAGCATCATGACATGATGGCATGGCCAGGCCAGGTATTAAAGATTCCACTCCAATCCACATGCACATTCAACCTCGCACCACACATACCACATACATATACATATACAGTGTGATAATTAGTTAATGGAGGTGTGGGTATGGTGTCGGTATTTTAATTATCCCAGAGTAAGAGTAAGAGTAAAGATAGGGACAGGATTTATCATGGAAAGCCTCAGACTGACACGTCTACTAATTAATTTCACTATTCATGATCATGTGGCTATGGTATGGTATGGTGTGACTTTAAGAGTTTCACAATGCCAATGCGAATGGAGTGGCTTAAACTTTCATTGAGTTGAGTTCCAAGGATTAGAACACCCATGTTTACACGAAGTGTGCTCTCATGCTCTCACTTCCTTTGTTTCCCAATTTCAACTCATCCGTCTAAAAGGGTCCCTTCCCAATTGTACTGTACTCAAACATATGAGGAGTCAAAGGTTGGCTTTACATTTATGGCTCCACGGTTGAAATTCTATTGGAAATTTTCCACTAACTAAGCTAATTGTTGAACAAATAAACAATACGCATAAAAATTTCATTTGATCAATTGGCAGTTTATTTCAACCAAAATTCCATAATAGACTGTGTATTATAAGTGTGTAACTATAAGTGTATATATGTGTCATCTATTGAGTGGATGGATGAGGATGGATGAGGATGACGTAAACAAGTGATGTCCAATTAATCCAATCCAAAGAGAAAGACAAAGAAATTGAAGTGTGAAGGCGGCTACAGTCTCATAGTCCTGCATGCTCTTGGCTACATTGTGTCTATGACTGTACATACCAGTGTTACAAATTCTGGTGAGATAAAAAGAAGCTTTGAAGGCAAAGGCAAACAGTGCAGTTTTCATATGTTCGTGGAGTACGCAATGGTGTTGGTGTTGGGACGAAATAGGCTGGTGAGGTTAGACTTCTAACAAGGTATCCACTCCTACTGTTATGTTCCCATAGGACAGAGTGCAGGAATGAAAGAAAGAAACTCAGTGAGTTCTCTCGATAGAAACTGGACCCTGGTTTATACATATATATGTGTATACTTTTACCATTACGTATGTCAGTCGGGGAGAGGAAACAAAAGTACAACATTTCAAATGCTATTTCAATTTCTAGGATTACTCTGTACAAATGGGATGTTGGAATTTTACGACAATTTTATTTTGAGGCTGGACTCAAATTTTGAAATGAAATTGAATTTGACAGCCAGGGGCAGTAAGACTTAAAATATGTCCATTCTTTGACATTAGTCAGACGACATGAAAAAACGTTTGTATTTCTTCTGAGCGGCCAGTTTCGTTTATGGAAAATCTTGAAGCAGTGTACTGTGGACATAAAGTGGAGTTGGCAGAAATCAGACATAATACCTTAGTGACTTTAGTGAGTATCAATTAGAGTAGTTACCTTGCTAGTGATGGACCTGAACTTGAGGAAAGCACTTGTGTTGATATAACACTGAATGTTCCGTCCAGCCCAACACTAGTCTATACTCCTTCTGTGTAAAACTATTTTTTGTATTAAAACCCAATTATAGTGAATGCCCTTTCCTTTGTAAAAGTTTGTGCGCTCCAAGTGAAGTAAGTTTTAATAGTAGAAAGTACGTTTTAGTTTCCACTCCAACCATGTCTTCAGATTTCTCCCGTTAGCTTTTCTCTTCTTCTTCCACCACTCTAGGGCAAAATTCTCAGTTCGGCTTTTCATCCATTTCACATCTGTATTACTTGTGTAGAGGTTCTGAGGGTTCAAAACTGAATAGAGCATGGGAAGAGGAAGAGGGAAAAGGACAACCAACACTAAGCTCTGTTTCTCTACTCTAATCTCTTCCCGTTGTCATCTTTCTCAACTAAAACATTACATCTCTCTTATTAGGAATTGGAATACACAACAGATTTTGTACAAACCAACTTTCCCTGGTTTTCGCCGCAGGCATCGGCTGCTCTCCGTAAATCCTAGCAAGGCGTAGTGGCTGTAGGCATACATGCATATGTTACATGTTGTGCGAAATTTACAAGACTCCCTGGAGATAATTACTGGAGTGTCATCAAGAACAAGACTAGGGCAGTCCAGTGCAGTGTTTGTTTAAACCAACCAACTTGTAATTACTCAGACACAAGAGAAAGCGGTATTTCCGTATTTACAAGCAGTAAATACAGCTCGAAAGGTATTTCAAGAAAATTAAACTCAAATTTTCTATCCATATATTCGAAGCTGTACTTTTAGCACTCATTATAACGTGACACACAGGAAGTGTTCCTTCATAATTTCAGTCATTAAAACTTCAGAGTTTAAAAACCAGCCGCAGGTGTCGCTGAAATTATGTGTCTATTCTAATAATAAGATATTATTAAAATCGTTTTCGGAACGAAACACATTCCTTGTAATAAATTGAGTTTATTGACTTCTCCTGCCAGGTAATATACCCTCTTAACAGTTTTCAAAAGCTGTAACGATCAAATTCACATTTTCAGATATTTGTGTAGGAAAGTTTAAGTGGTGGGAATAGCCTTCTCATTTGGTGTGAGTGTGACGCCCTCCTTATCACAATCCCCATACTTTCCACACTATTCAGTTTTTGAGAGAAGAGAATACATCTTATGTCTTATATCTTATGCTTATGTGGATTATAGAAGAGTGTATATGAACACTTAACACTTTCTTCACTTAACTCAACTAAAGACTTTTAAGATAATTAACAATGGAGAAAGTGTCTGAGGCAAGAATAGTCCGTTAATCCCATTTTAAGTCATGCATATTGTTTGTGTGAAATATGCTTCCACACATTTTACATGGAATCTGACTCTGCGTGCGTTCGTACAAAGTTGCGACAGTGTAACAATCAAGTGCAGTCACCCCGTGCTTTGTCGTCAAGATTTCTGGATTATATCAATTCTCTTTTCCTTATGTGGTCGTAAATATAAACAAAATGAAGACGAGAAAAGAAAAGGTAAGGTTAGAATTGAATGGCAAGTGGAGAAAGCACAATCGTCAATATGAACATTAGCATGAACTGCCTGAACTAGGAACGCAGAGTCCGACTCTTTACACTCTGTCCCATGCAGTGTCCTGTTCATTAAAACAAACGGCTAAACATAGTGGGATACTAAAAATCAATGGTAGAGAAAGTACTTTCGATTTAAAGAATGTTGAGTGGAATGGAAGAATAATTTCATCAAAATGACTTGGATTTCATGATGATGTGATTCTTTGTTGAAGTATATATGTAACAAAATTGGAATGCGTCTATGGAATTCTTATTATATCACAGCTCGCCGAACAACACTTTGGCCATGATTTCATTCTCAAGCGTCATTAATTCGTATACACTCAAAACCATGCAGTGATTGAATTCTGCAAGTGGAAGTGCAGTAGTGGAAATATGGATGCACATTTTCAATATTAGTTTTTCAGGTCCAGCACAGTGTCCAAACGAAACACAACACAAGTAGTAAGTAGGAATGCAAACAAAAGATCGATACAAAATAACCGGCGGCTCAACATCAAACAGGCACGCATTCATTGCGAGAATTTTCAAAACACTTTCCGTCCCATATCAATGCGTTACGCAATTGGACATGGAGACAAAAGTGTTTTTATGATTCATGTGTTATCATAGGAGTTCTCTTTAATAAGAGCACCCTGGAGACAAAAGTGTACAGATTTATTGAGTTGGAAAATTACTTGTTACAGGTTTTTGCGAACGTGTCTGCCCCCGGGAGTGCCATTCTCTCGTCCTTTCGGAATGACGGAGTTCGGAAAAAATGGTTGGACTGCTGTCATGCTGCAGAAAAATGCTGTGGAAGAATTCAGACTGTCCCCATCCCTTCAACCACTACAGACACACCTGGTAATTTAATTCACTTTATATTTTTGATAAAAAGTACTTTTCATGGAAACCTCATCAATATTAGGAAACTTTCTACACAGAGAGCGAAGAGTGCAGACATGCATACAGAATAGGTGGTCGGTATAATATAGGCGCCAACGTACACGCTCATACGGAGCGATAGTGATATAATGTATTGGGTCAAACTAAAACAATTAAATTAAGTACCTCAATTGTTTTTGGATGAGTGATGGGTGATTTTCTTCATAGTGACAGGTTGCATGAAATACCCCGATTATTTTTACTCGAAAAAAATACATGAATAATACAGAGGTTGATTTCACCACACTCCTGTATATCTTATTTGTATGTATAAGGGAGCATTACAACACCTTGAGAAACTTGTGGGAACGCCAACTTTCAGTGCTCAGAAAAGTTAGTACATAATTCGTTAACACATCCAAGAAAACTGTAGTGCCTTGCCTTGAAAGACAAAAAGCAATGAAATGAAAAGAGCGGATGGCGGAGGACTAACACTAAATGCATAAGAACTGGAATAGATTGATTGATTGGTTTCCATTTCCATTCATGAAGATTATAGTTTGGAGCTGATTCACTAAACTCTCTATGTTCTTACATTAACATTCCTTACGCTTATATTGCGAACGTTAACGTAAGTAACATTCCATTGTTGGATAACCATCCACATCCATACAGTACAAGGACAACCCACTCATTTCACTTATTTTCTCTTGAAAGAAAGTGTTTGTAAGTAAGGACAAGGAAGGAAGGGAAGAAGAAAGGTTATATATTTTCTCCATTATCATCTCCCATCCATCTCACTGTCAATCTCCCTTGAAACTGGAAAACTTAGAAAACATGATAAAGGGAGTCCTAAAACTTATCCTTAGACTTTACTCTCACTCATTCACTCTCACTGTCTTGTGTCTACTTACTCTATATGTGACCATAATCGATAAAACTCCTTTTACTCTAACCTGACTTTCCACACTAACACACACACCCACATGCATTTCTCTTTTGTTGCTCAAGAGCAAGGGACTCAGTGACTACAGTACCGCGTCCATGAACAAAATCCAAAGAAACCTATTTGTAATCCTTTCTTTATGTTCCAACTAAATTTTCTAGCCTTAGGAAATATTACAAAGTATTGGCCGTGCCTTGTCGCAAGGTTGAGGTCAAATGCTACCTATAGCACTATGCTGTGTTTTGAGCACGCGAAGACTTGTTTCCTGATTTGAGCCATTGCCGACAACATGTGGAGGACTTATGTATTGTGCTATGCTGTCGTGTCATTACGAACGACTCGAGTCTCTCTTCTCCTGTATTCCTGTGACATATTTGAAATACTTCTCCTTTCACTTTCACTTTCTCCATCTCAAGAAGAGGAACATATTCCCCTACGTTGCATTGGGTATGGCCAGAATCATGAACATCTCTTCTTCTTGTGTACTTTGCATTTGTGTCGGTCCGAACGACATGACATGGGGTCATTACTGTCACACCGTGTCAAATGTCAGGTTCAGGTTCAGCTCGGCTAAGCCGACTAGGAATCCTGCCCAGTTTTTCCAACTACTCTAACAATAAGCCATTGATGTTTTACATTCTTTTTAAAGTCTCTTACTCATTTTACTCTGCGTGCATGGGCAATTGGGATAGAATTTTCTATACAATTTTAGATACTTTAGACTACTTTTAGATATATAGATAAATTTGATAAGGAATGTAAAAACTTGTCCTTGGAAACGTTCTTTCTGTCTCTGCATGTTTTTTATTATTGGCGGAGTACAAGAACTGACATTTGGTAACATGCGGCGGCAAATGGTCCTGTGAAATATTGTACGCCCGAGTTCTGGTTAGGCATTGGGTATGTACCCTCTGAGAATATTTTGGTCATTCAATGTTATGTTGTCTATGCGAAACGAGAATAGCAGATTATACCAACTACTCGTATTGTAACAGCCGGTCCATGTGCCCTCAAAATATTTGTTACATTATATAGTACATCCTGTTTTTTATATTTAATCTACTTTGAACGTCACACTGATCGTGAGTTGAGTCTAGTATGGCGTACCCGTACTTTAAAGTTTTCTGCTCACCTTACACACTGGTTTAATATAACTTGTTCCAGCGCCTATACTAATACTCTTACTAATTTCTAATTAATTAAAAGTGAACTCCTTTCGGTCTTTGATGAGGAAAAGCCTTGAAGATACAATGTGGAAAAGAAGAGTCAAGAGTCTCCTAAGAGAGATGAGAACAAGGTGGCCACATTAGAGGGAGTGAATTTGTAAAGTAAAGTAAACTATTCAAAGTTCATCTCATTTGCATCATCTATCCTTTTCCTTAACATCTTAAGAGACCAATTAAGAGTACGCAAAGCTTCCGACCTCACTCGACCGTAAGCTCATTGGTTCAACATCCCTTTGCTCCCTCAGGCGAGGCTAACATGTCACATTGGAATTCCATGAGTAATCTACTTGGGCTATTATGTGTGCATCTCCTTTGGTTACAAGATGTCGAACTTGGCCATGTTGCAGGCGAAAGGCAGTGCATTTATTTTAGTCAAGAGCAAAATAAAATAAAATAGATACCCTCCCTTATTATTTTCCTTTGAAGAAACTCGTAGGAATTCAAATAGTTGTTATGCACATTATTCGGTTATTCGAGATCTGTCCACAGATCTGTTGAAGGCTTCACTATTGGGAACCATTGTGATTGTCTTTGTAAACTCATCCAGGTAAAATAATATCCTCCAAATTACTTTTTATTTCAAATCGAAGTTGCTTGAAAGAGAAAGTTGAAAAGAAAACTTATTATCTGTACGTAGTTGGAACTATTGTTCCATATCAAAACATTCAATTGAATCCAATCGACTGTAAACTTCTTTTGCAATATGCCAAAAGAATTTGAGCACCTCCTTTGAAAGTTGAGAAATGATCTGGATCTTTCTACTTATTATTGGAGTGCAAGGAATTGAAGTGAAGTATTTACTTACGAATCGTAGGACCTGGTTGGATTTCCAGATCCAACTGAAAATGGCACGGTTTAGGACGAAATGGGGAATAACACGAAATATATCAGAAAAGATTATCGGAAACGTCAATTAAATATCTAGTGTAATTCGGATGTTCAATTCAATGGAACTTGACCGAAACACTAATTTCCCCAGAACATAGACAGACACGGAGTGTACTCCGCCAAAGAATTGCGTCAGTCTCAGTCTGTGGGTTTTACGTCTGGGTCTAGCGTGCTTTCTCCAGCCTTCCAGTCAACCCACTCCACTGCACTGGAATTTAGACTCATAGATCTTCACACTCTTCCGCGTTGAAGTGAAAAGGGATTTGGGCATGGATGGGAAGGAAGGTGATGATGATAAGAAAACACAAGATCAGATTCTTTGCTGAAGAACACGGTGAATTCCTTAATGATTAATTAGCCCATGAAATGGAAGAGTAATCATCCCAAAATCATTCCTCACCATCCCATCATTCTCCTTCATTTCTTTCAACCATTACTACCCGAGAGGTTACCCGGAGTAGAAAAAACAAGACCCCACATGGCGTCGCACACACAACACCATGTGGTCTTCGCTCTTTGATTGCCGAAGCAAAAGTGAAACACAATTCATTCCCAGTAGAGCACTGTAGAGTTAGTGAACACATGGTCAGAAGTAGAAGAAAGCGATGAGTTTAGAATTAAATGTTTTTGTGACTTTGGACATGCATGACTCCGCGGGTGTAAGGCCAAAATAATCCATAAGCCATAAGCTGGTGCGGAGCAAAGTTCGACCCCATACCATATGAATACATGAATGAGATTAGAACGCAACGGCATATGTTTTTTTATTACACAGCACGTCCTGACTGGGATCATGATTCCACGTTCTACATTCACTCGTCCGAATTCTTACAGTGAAGTGAAAGCGTAGGTAGAATTCCACGCGCTGACCAGAACCTTACTTTCACTTCACTTACCTTTTGACGTGTCATTATAATAAACACGATTCGTTAGTTGAGTTTAATTATGTTATAAACTAAAATGCTAATTATAATTTAATGTGTTGTCTTAGGTAAGAATTCCTGTGTTGCGACTTGGGACGGGTGGCAATGTTGGAACGATACAAAGAGCGGTACGACGGCCTATGAACCTTGCCCACACTATATCTACTTTTCCATGACAGAAGTCACATCATGTCCAGGTCAGTTTTAATTACGTTCCACGCATTATTCTCAAAGTATCAAACTGTAATATTAAAACCCAGTGTCTCACATCCATGAGTATTCTGGTATAGATTCTGTGAAGAACGGAATGTCAATAGACTCTGCTCTACTCTTTACATGATGACATTGGATAGACAGTGCAGATTTACTACGATGTCTTTTCTTAACTGAGCTGAGCTGACAGTTAAAGGAGCAACAAGAAAAGTAGACGTTGAGAAAAGACGCGTGAGAAGGAGAGTGACAAAAGTGACAATGAAGGGAGGGATGAGAGTTTGAGAGATCAACCGAGTTTTCAATTTTGAAGGCTTCGTCTAAAGTTGATAGTGACGCCTAGGCCGAAATTGGAAAACCCAGTGTGTTTCCAAAGAATCGAATCAATGGAATCTCCGCCTTTTATCAAATACACCTTTCAATTCGTTTCAATGTCTAAAAAAAAAATTTCAAAGATATTTTTTGAGACGTGTAAAACTAGCTTTTAAGAGGATTTTCCTTTCTCAATCACACATTCATGACGGACCGGAGATATTCTAATCACAACAATAACACATTGCATCGGGTTGTCAGTCATAAAAGTTACGTCTTTCAGGTTGAGTAGCAGACAAAATTTCTATATTCATCTCAAACAAACAAAGGAAACTGTAGTATAGGGGGTCATTTCCGTATAAAACTAAAAGTTCCATTTAGAACGAGGAAGGATTTATGTGTACAAATATTTGTCCACGGAATGATTTTTTTATAAAGTATAGAGTGAGGGCTTTTGTAGACGGAGATTGTTCACAAGATGAGATGAGAGAATAATAGGAGATTGAAGTTAAACTGTAGAATACATTATTTCCATGAGTGAGTTTGAGTTCGTTTAGTATTTAGTTTCTGCGTCGTTGAGATCATTAATCCTATCTGGAGTCATGAACTCTTTTCCTCCTTTTTCCTCTTTTGTCTTTGAATGGAACGTAATCAAACGTTTTATTGGGGAGTTTTTTCTTTTCACTTTCACTTTTTACTGAACCCTTAATAATTGCACTTCATTGACGAAGAATTTGTTTGAGTAAAAAATATGGAATTGTAATCCAAACACTCTTTCATTCCTTCAACCTACTTTCTCCAAATTCTGAGGCCAAATTACTCTTACAAGGGAGAGTCATTACATGTATACGAGGAAGCAGGTATACCATATTTTTTCTCTAGTCCCCGGGCATGCCCTGTCCATGAATCAGTCGGATTTCGTTTGCAGAAATCAGAACTGTGGTTCCCAGAGGTCACGAAAAGTCAACCTCCATGCCATTCAATGTAATGTAATTGACTGAATATAGACGTCGACTGCGAAATTTGTACCTGATGCATTCCGTCCGATTGAAGGAACTCAAAATATTTGGTGAACATGTACGTGTACGTGTTTAATAATTGAAAGTGAAAGTACTATACTTTTATCCTACACCGCACACAAGAGAAAGTAAACATGGAATACATTGCAAAGAAATACCACATGTCGTATCAGACACATGAGCGTTTAACATCAATTAAAAGTGTACAAATAAGATAGTTTTTCATAATATTTTGGAACGTAATCGGTAAAATCCTTGGAATTATTTGGGAATACATATACAATACAAATACTATAGTGAGTGGACATAGAACACAATCCGGAGGTACTGCTGCGGGGACTACGACATATAGGCCGTATTCGTATGACGTTATGTTTCCATATGAAGAAGTCGGAAATGTTGGAATTGTGTTTAGAATTCAAGTTGTTTTCCTCTTCCTATGGCTGTGGGGTGAAAGAGCGAAAGTGAGGTCGGAATGTGAGTTTTGAGTTAGTGTACTACGTCTGTATGTACGTGAATGTTTATGTGCGTAATGTGGTGAACACGTCAACATTTTATGTCGAATGTCTCAAGGGACAACAATCCGAATTTATTCTTTCATTGTGATCAGCCGATCAATGAACTTTGATCCACTTTCCATGTGCTTGCGACTGAAGCTCCTATAGTCTCTCTTTCCGTCCATTGACGAGTCAAAGATATGGAATGTCAAGTAAAAGAGAGTGGAATCGAAAGCATTTTATATTCCACATTCTTAAACCCTCAATTGTCTCCTCAATCCAATTATTTCGGGGTTACAGTTAAAATGCCTTGTGTAAAAAAAAGTACCTTACAAAATAAGATTTCTACGACAGCGGTCAATCCGTGGTAAAACCACAAGAATTTGTTGTGTGAATTTTCTCACATACTTTGTCTAACGTATATATACAAATCCGCTAAATTCAAAGAATTGTGTTGAGATGCATTGTTAATTAATTTCGTTAATTTAATTTTTCCAGTGAGTTAGATATAGGGACCACTTGAGACGCCAAAATACATTACGAGCATGGGAATCGGTTAATCGGAAGGGTTTGGGACCCTTTCTAATTTTAGCT
>JAQIXO010000302.1:0-23315 GCA_034700305.1 Protaphorura armata
TTTGGAATTATCTGTCGTGCGTTTCGTTTTATTTGTCGTGCGTTTCGTTTTATTTGTCGTGCAATAATATATTTCCCCTTCTTTAATACAGTCCAAACGTTTTTTCGAAAAAAAACATTCGATTGTCTCGTAAAATGTGGAGTCCCAAGACCGGATTTGGACTAAAATTATATGGGACTTCCCATGCAAGTTTTTGAGAGCACAGTTACTTTTTGGAATTTCCCAGAAATCTTGAAAAATCATTTTTTACATTGGGGGCTTTGCCAAAAAATAGCATAAATTCCTGAATTTTTCTCATTTGTCACCTTTTATCCTTATTAATCATAATGTTTACCATTGATCACACAGGAAATAGGACTTAGAAAACTAGGTGTTACTTACAATACATTGCAGATAATGTATAATTTACTAAATTGCTGTTTGGCGACAAGTGGGTTGACCTAGCGGAAATTATAATATTGTGCAAACACAATAATTGGCCGTGGCCACCAAATTAAGATATGAGTTATGAATACTCCTCTGTACGAAACGTACGAACTCAGTTGTTGCATTACAATTGCAAACTACATTTTGCTAACTCTATATACATGTGGTGCGGTACAAAAGTTTCGATTCTTGATTCCCAGGGGGCAACGGTGCTCTCAACGTTTACAATTGAATTTACTTAATTTTAGCTACACGGTTACCAGACTACTTTATTGTGTGGCTTATGCAGTCCCTTTTAAACAGTTATGAGGTTATGACAACATGAAAACCTTTTAGGTTTAGTACATTAAACTTGAATGGGCCGATCGGAGCTTTTCTGCAATCCGTAAACGGTCGACGGGCGAGGGGACTAGAATTGCCTGGACCGGACGGGCTCCTAAGATGCTCTAAGAACCAATTAGTGTTAAATTACTTCATGGCGGGTCATAACCGAACTGGACAATATTTCCGATTGAAGTACATTTGTGCAATAAGAAACTTCATTGTTTTGCATTGAAACAACATATTATTTTCGTTTGCAATCCAGACCGGCTTGACAGCTAAATGCTAAGCCGGTGACTGCTTTTTGTTGGAATCATAACAAGCGGACCATATTCACCATATAATCCTTACGACTAGAATATCATCAGTCAACTGAGCTAAATGGGTGATTGTATTAGTTTTCCATTCAGTAACATAATTCCAGATAAATAACGACTTCCTTGCCTGTGACCATCGAATCTTTTACTTTCTCGAATGGAAATAACTGTGTTCGATTCTTTAAAAGTGCTTCCAAATGACTTCAGAACTTCCCACGTGTAATGACAATTTTGCGACCTTCCTGACCTTCCTCTCAGAATCACAAACTTCAACTACTATATACTTGGCTCATTTGTTTGTCAACGGTTCATTTTCTTCAGGAGGTCAAGGCTTCAAGACGGTCTGATTATGTTATTGCATTTACAAGTTCCTATAACCTCTTGTCTCTGGCCTGGAAAGTTGACCAAAAATGTATTTCAATATGGTATAATAAAATACCATTAACATAAGATAATGAAGAGAATGGGGACTCAACTATAAGTTGACCCTCTGACCTGGGTATAGCGGTTGATGTGGTGGTTTGATTGAATTTGTGTAGATTCTGATAGTTACTCCACATTTTAGAAGCCATTACCATCTAATTAAGAGGTTTCAAATGCCATTAATTACATGATTTAAGGGGTGCAACCTTCTATACAATAGCAATGAATATAAAACGTTCTATCACATTGAACTTTAAATTATTTTTCAGCAGTACATAGTTAAGAGCAATGCTTTAGGACCGTGTCGCTACAATATAACCTTATGAAGTTTGTGATGTATTTTCGACAATATTGCTCGTGTTCTTGAGTCTTTGATTCCATGGGCAAGGCTACTTGAGTCCAACAACTCCTGTATAAGTCGAGTAATTATAAACATTTTCACTTTTGGTAATACTTTGGCTGAACAGTTTACATTATTTCACGTCAAAGTGTTAAATGGCTCGTAATCTCATTACAGAGACACGCTATTATTATGGAATTAAGGAAAGGAAATAACATGGGTAGACAAACATTTGTCTTCAACACTAACAGACACCCCGACAATCATAATTAAAAGTAAACTTTCCATACGTGGTCTAACGTAACAAGATTATTTTTTGTGTACTAATATCACACTTATAAACACAATGTATGAGATCACACAGTTCCGCTTTACGGATAAGCAAATGCATATCCTGATTCGTAATTTTTATGCTTTTGATTTTTTCACAGCTTTCAATGTTAAATAGCGGAACAAAATTATGGTTCTATAAAACCCAGTAACTTGAGTCTCACTTCATGTCATTAGATCATCGGATTCTTGTTGTGCTAGTTCAGTTCTCTGTTAAAAAAATTAAAATGCAACAAGTAAGTTCAGTGTACAAAATTCACCAGTTTTCGGATATTTATATTTTCATTACAATTCTTTTTCAACAGGTGCTTGTTGTAGCGCTGGCTTGCTTAGCCATTTGTTCGGCTGCGGTTGAACCCCAGAAACAACAACAAAAGACTGAACCCAAAAAAGCACCACCCAAGAAGGGAGATCTTCAGGCTGCTGCAGGTCACTCCGGATATGGTGGTCAAGGTGGATTTGGGATTGGCCAGGGTCAGGCCGGATTTGGGGGCCAGAGTCAAGGGGCATTCGTTCTAGGACAGGGTCTTGGTGGTGGTCAAGGACATGGGCATGGTCACGCTCACGGAGGATTTGTCCAAGGACATGGTCACTCTCACGGAGGATTTGTCCAGGCTAGTGGTCATGGACATGGTCATGGTCATGGTCACGGAGGGTACGGCTACAGTCATGGCGGAACTGGACTCAGCCAAGGGCACGATCACGGACATGGGTATGAGGTTTACAGCGGTGGGCATGGCCATGGTCATCACGGAGGGGGTGGTGAAGGGTTTGTCTCGGGCGGCTTTGGCGGGCACGGTTATGGAGGTCACGGAGGCCATGTGATTAGCGCTGGACACGGTCACATTGGAGGACACGATCACGGACATGGGTATGAGGTTTATAGCGGTGGGCACGGTCACGGAGGTCACGGAGGTTTTGGACTTAGCCATGGTAGACACGGTGGAGGTGGTGAAGGGTTTGTCTCAGGCGGCTTTAGTGGACACGGTCATGGAGGTCACGGAGGTTATGGAGGTCATGTAATAAACGTTGGACATGGCCACGGCGGGGATTACGGTCATCATGGAGGACATATAGTTAGTGCAGGATATGGCATCACTGGAGGCGATCACGGATTCGGCGGCGGTCATGGTCATGGCCATGGCGGATACTCATTCAGCGCGGGGCACGGACACGGTGACGAAGGTCACGGATTCGTTGGAGTACACGGATCCGGGTTTGGCGGAGGTCATGGTGGATACAGCAGTGGAGGACATGGGTTCGGCGGAGGATTCGGTCACGGTAACTACTAAATAACTACAAACCTTGATTTACGCACTGAATATTTCCCAACATCCCAACCATTACTTTGGCGGATATGGGGTCTTAACTTTTGTACGAACGTAACGTTATTAATGTCATTACGATTTTACAGGATATTCTGCCCCTGTTGTTTCTTACGGACATGATCATCAATCACACGGACACGGAGGCTATCACAAATAAGTGTTTTTTAATAATAAGACTTTCGCAAACTACAATCCAATCGCACCCTTAGTGCTGAGCTGATCCGAAATTTCAAAAGTGCCAACAACACAATACTTGATTAAAAAACACTATAAGTTTTTAATCCGAAAATGTAGAAAGCAACGCACTTGAATAATTTCACTAGTCACAGTCACACTAAATGAACTCAAAACTAATTTGTTATCAACTCGGACATACCGAGTGATTTATTAATGGTCAGATTGAATTCTGGTTCCAATGTAACGAATGGTCTAATGCTGAATTACAACATTACAAGGAGTTCGGTAAGACAATCCTCACATACTCACAAAAAGGTTACAGAATGAGTCGAGTGTTAATGAGTTTTTTTTGTATAAGCAAATGCACGGGAAATAAAACAAGTGTATTTTCTAAAATGAAGTGATACGTATTTCATTTATTTGGTTTATGTATTTATTTTATTGACACATGAGTTAAACAGCACAAAATTTTGTGTACCAAGGCTAGTATGGTTTGCATAGTGTTTGGAACTCTGGATAATACGTAAAAATGCCAACTAAATCCCGCATCCCCAACACCAGTCATCCATTACCCTCCCCAAAGGTTTAATAAAACTAAAACAAATATCACAGCACCAATTTGAAACATAACAATTAATAAGTTAAAACGGACACCATTTCTCAACTTTAACAGAGTAAATTAGAATTGATTTGTAATTTTAAATTTAGTCATCATCTAATCTTTCCAGAATATCAGGGATGCGGGATACTACTAGAGTTCCAAACTTATCGAAGAGGCGATGGGCCGAATGCCCAAATCTGTTGAGGATGGAAGGTCGACGGTTAAAGTTGAACAATGAATCACCCTATATGAAGGCACATACAAATACAAACACTTAATTTTTGCCATTGCAGAAATTATTATCATAAACATTGATAATTGGGATTTGTTACCAGCCAAGCCCAATCCGCCAATCCCGCCAAATCCGCCGAGTCCACCACCATACCCTCCAATTCCATAACCTCCATATCCACCGTACAAGTTGTAGGGCCTGGAATAATAAAACATAAATTAATTCGGAGAATAATTAAGTTTGCACTGTCAATAAAAGAAGATTAAAAGTTCCCCGTCCACCCAGTCCTACAAGAAGAATAAAAACACTCGACACTCAAATGTCAGTAAATACATATGTGTTATGCACAATTCTTAGGAAATACACAGATTTTTTTTTGAAAATTTCTACAAATAACGAGGGCCTTTAATTTCATAATACCGTACGATTTTCATTTAGGAAGTCCGTAACATTTCAGTGACAGAAATTCAAGAAAATAAAGAATAATTTCATTCCATTAAAATGCATCCATTCTCTAACACTTACGACGATTGTTGTCCCTGACCTCCTTGAAATTGGATACTTGGCTGCTGAATTTGAAATTGACTTCTGTGAGAATGGAATGAATTTTACAATTTTGCAAGTAACACAAACTTTAATGGACATTGAGATGAAAAGTCAGTGCGTGTCAAATACACTTTCAATCCGTCATCTGTTTAGCCGTTCGAGTATATTTAGGGATATGTACTAATGTACTAGATATGTATTAGAGATATAATGATTAAAACAAACACTTACGAGTAAGCGCCTCCACCGTACCCGCCATAGCCTCCGATACCGCCAATACCTCCGTACCCGCCATAGCTTCCGATACCGCCAATACCTCCGTACCCGCCATAGCCTCCGATACTGCCAATACCTCCGTACCCTCCAACACCACCAATACCGCCGTATCCTCCGTACCCTCCAATACCTCCAATACCGCCGTACCCTCCGTATCCTCCAACACCACCAATACCGCCGTATCCTCCGTACCCTCCAATACCTCCGATACCGCCAATACCACCGAGTCCACTAAATCCGTTCAAACCGGACAAGGAGTTTAGACCACTATAGCCACCTCCGTAGCCACCTCCGTAGCCACCTCCGTAGCCACCTCCATAGCCACCTCCATAGCCACCTCCGTAAGCACCACCAAGCCCTCCGCCATAAAGTCCACTAAGAAGTGGATTTGAGTATAAGCCAAAGCCAAACGTTCCCTCAGTAGCTAGGTCGCCATTACGATTTACTTGTCCACCGTTACTGCGTCTCTGGGAGACTGCGGGTTCTGGTTGATTATCTTCATCAATTGGAATTGATCTCACGACAGAAGAAAAAACAGTAGCCACGACAAGCAGGATCAAACTCATGCACTGGAAATATCCGAAATATTTTACCTTTTCTATAATTACGAGATTAAAGGATGTAAAGTTGAAAAGTATGTACTGGCAATTTACCTGACTGTAGTCCATTTTAAAATTAAAACCTGTATCAAATGCGGTTGGGAACAAGACCTCCAAATGACGACTAATCGTGGATACCCCTCCAAGTCTTCTACTTATACCCGTGTCAGGGTCTCAACGTACTTGCGACATGTCAAGTACTTTTCGACACTAATTAACAAAATAGTGGCGTATACTTAGAATCCCGGGGCAAATTTTTACATTTTATTGACTCATAGTTTATTAGCAAGGTTATTTATTACGCACACTACATTAGACTTGACACGAATCCTAATTTCGCAGTTACCACTTGTAATTACATCTCGTTTGCAGCAATGCATGGTTTAAAAGTAAGATTTGAGCAAAGTAAAACTGTTGTATAGTGCACTAAATTTTAAATACCTTCCTTCGTACTACCCAAAATCGCTCATAATTATAAGTCCATTAAACTCTGATGTTAAGAAAGAAATGAATACGTTTTAATTTCAGAATAATTCTTTGACGAGCCAATGCCTGGAATTGCACAATTAATTGTCCAATCAAAAGCAAGGAGATAAAGCATAATCTGTCGGGCACTGATACGGAAGACCCATATTGAATGGTCGAATATTTTATGAAAAGACCAAATTTTATTCCTAGGACATGCATACTTTTCACTGGTAAAGAGTTCAAAAGAGTACGAATACTGTTTGTGCACCTTGAGAGGAAGTTGGGTGATTATGATTGTGACTCATAATAGGTTGACTTTTAATTTCAGCAAAGTGATTAACACAAGTGCAAACACATTGTGTACAGTAATGGTACTTTCTCTCATTCTAAACATGTACTAGTATGTTAAAATGAAACGATTGCAACAAGTGCTTGGTTGAGAATAATATTGTGCTACCGGCACGTTTGTCACGTCATTTGTGAAATACCCAGAAGGCTTTCATCGGCGTTGGTATTATGAGAGGACAGGTTTTCACTCCGTGCATACATGATGAAGTCGACAAATTGCAGTATGGATTATTTGAAACTTTTTACTTAAATTACGTTTACTCCAGATAAGGGGCGCCTGATTATTGTATGCCAAAAATATCAAAAACACAGAGCTTTGCTACCACAAAAATCATGATTGAAGAAGAAACAATTAGCCGAAATTACGAATTTAATTAGGAAAAATGACGCTCGTGTTTTGTCCCTGATCAACATATATTTTTTAGATGCGAAATAATTTAAAGTAAAGGTAAATTCTTGCAAAAATTGGATCGATTAAAAATTAGTTTTCTTTCTAAACATATTTACAATATAAAATTTAATAGAAGAAAGCCGTCAGTATATTCACAAATCACCATTTTAATTTCGCCTGGACTCCTTTATTGCTGATAAAAAAATTCGAATGGACAGATTGAACGTCCAGACATACAAAAGTCGAAATGTGCACTTCTGACGTGAATCAATTTTTGGGGAAATAGTATTATGTAAATAATAAAAAATGTAATTTGAATTACTAAACACGTGAACTACCTAGTATACTAACGGTATGAAATAAGTGGTTCCTGCTTAATTATTATATTAACTGCACACCAATCCTTAATTTTGAGGTGATTACCTGTGTGATCATATCCTGAATAAAATCTTTTATAAGTATCTGAAAGCCGTTTGATCGGAACGTACGTAAGTGATATTTTGTCTGACCTACTCACCTCACGCGATGCATGCCAATTGTCTTAAGGTTGAGTTGTAATTGGTTGAATGTCTATTTAACATTTTATGATAATTTCGTCATTGCAGTAATCTGTTGTTAATTCACAAATTGTATAATTAAAATAACCTGACACTCGGTTTTTCATTTTGTGAGATCTGCAAAAATTCTCCTTCTGAACGGTTCGAGTGTGTTGGTTAAGCAAAGCAGAATGCTTATTTTCCAGTCCGAAGAATCACTGTAAAATTAGGAAATAGGCAAAAATTATATTAACCAAATGTTGACAAAATGAGTGGACGTAGTTATAACTAGCCGAAAGCCTCGCCTTTAAAAAGTTTTCAACTAACATTTTTGCTGCAAACCAGCAGGCTCGTTTGTGTGACCGGTTTGCTGCCAATAGACCAACCTTAAGAATTCAACGAGTCGGCATTTGGTAGTCTTCTCGTCAGAACAATTGTCTCGTGCGCGGCATCGAAAATGCAAGTAAATCATAACAAGTGCAAGGTGTGCCGTAACATTACTATTAATTGTAAAATTGTAGGGTCAGAACAATCCATTCAAGAATTCACTCTCATTCACAAAAACAATAAATTTCAATAATTCTTTGATGCAAAAATTATTGCATGTAAAACTTCACAAATTATTTATTTGGGCACCAAATAACAATAAAAGTGATACATGTGCTCTTCCGCGGTCTATAAGGGAGCCAAGCGTATTTTGTTTTGTGGTTAACGAGACTATAATCAAATATTCATGAACGATAATTCTTTAGGATGCCTGACTTGAATAAAATTGTACTTCAATGCTGCTTTGAAAGCAATCCGATAGAAATAGCCAGTGTTTATTCAAAAATCAACGAATTCTTACATTTTCAGAACAATTTTAATTACTTACAATATTGTTAGTCTCAAGAATGAATATAATGCACGCAATATACTTCAGTGTTCAACTGAAAGAGAACTTGAAATAATTAAAAAAAAATAAAAATTAAATTAACCTTTACTTCAGGTCGCCAATACAACTTCGAAATATACTCAATAATTATAACTGGCTCTAGAGGTCATTATCATTTGTCAAATACAGAATGAGTTAGGTTTCTTTTTGAACATGGGACGGTTCCTAAAAATTTCAGTATAAATAAACCGCGCTACTTACTACTGTTATGCACGCTGTTTATATACAGAGAATCGAACCCTCGACCCTCACCAGACCAGAGCGAAACTAAAGGGATTGGGATTGACTTTACCATACAATTAATAACATTGGTCTGGTTACCTAAATACCAGCAACTTTCATTATTGAACTTTATAGAGATACCTTCTTTACTCACAGGAATGCTTGTCTGTTCTAAAAATGTAAGGCGAAAAATTAAACCGGTGGTCCTGCACGATAAATGTTGAAGTATTCAAATTAGATCTGCCACATTTTTCTCTTATAGTGCATTTCTCAAGTGTCTAGGTCAGACTCATTGGTGGTTTAATAATAAAATAAAACAAAAGACCCATAAAATCAGATTATCTGTCCATCGCTGCCTTCACGGTTAGAGAGACAACATATCAGACACTGCACTGGCGAATGAGTTAGTAAAATTGTCCGCTGCCTGTATTCAACGTAACTACGCTAGTGTATGATTTCATAATACGTCTGCAGAATATGTATTAAGATAATTTACTTATTGCGAATTCGCAATAGAAGAAAGGCATGGAAAGAGTAAATGGTGTAATTAAAGGTAAATAAGTTTATTAACCTCACTTATTAGACTGAATAGGAATTGAACTTCTTGCAAGGACAGGAAGTAAATGATCTTTTGACACTATGGACGGAGTGTGGTGAATAATAGATTAGCCACGAGACGTTTGTATACTTATGTGTACTCTTCCGGAGGACAACTTTACCTGAGCAGCATGCACAGTAATAGTTAGAAGTTGATTAAAAAATTACCTCATAGTTGAAGCATAACATACACCTGGTCTGGTCACTACACCACTTTCGATTTTTAAGGCGTGCAAAATATCAAGTCAAATGAAGAGAAGGAACCGGAAGCCGTAGCAGCCTGTACAGAAAGGCTACTAACTGACACACGACAGTCTGCGTTGTCTCCTCAATTTTTCTTACCACTCAATTTCTTATACAGAGCAAGATATTGTTTTATAATATTATTTTCCCTTGAAAGTGACCAGACTTTGTTCACTTCAAAATACCATTGCTGTAGTATGTAGTTTGTAAAGTAAACGTAACATATAAGCTAAGTCATGAATTCGACAGGTGCACGCAAACAAAGGGGGTCACCACAATAATGGCAGATGAGACTCAAAACAAGGCCCGTCCGATTAATAGAATCACCATATTATTATCCCCTTAATTCCTGACCAATTTTTTCTCATATATAAACTCTCCTTACGATTTGAAATGACACAATCAAAGTGTAACCGCAGAGTGTGAAACATCATCTTATCTAGTCTCTCAGTTTTGGAATACTCACTTCACAGTTAAAATGAACAAAGTTTTGGTAAGGAACAGCCTAAGAAAATTGGACAAACAAGGACTCTTGGACACGATACAATTGGCATAATATCGGGACTTGTTGAAAGGATTTTGTTCTCCGATTCCTTCTGCTGAAACCGCCTTCGATAACGTGCTTCGCAAGTGAAGGACACGGTGATCCAGAAATGGATTTCCGGACAAGAAGGAAGGATAGACCAAAATAATCGTGTCACTTACGACAGACTGACAAAAACAGAAGACTTGACTTAAATTTTAATTATTTTCGAGATTTTAACATAATTCTTTTCTAAATTGACAGATCTTCGGATTCGCTTTATTAGCCCTAGCAGCATGCCTGGTTAATGCTGGTGAGTATGGTGTTCCAGTGGCCGTAGCGGAAGAACGCGGGGACCTCGGCGGTTATGGTGGTGGATCCGGTGGAGGTAAGATAGACAGATAATACATTTTTATATTGGATCAACTTTTCAGGATTAGCGGTTGTAAACAAGGGGACCGTATTTAATGATGGGTGTTCTTAACACTAAATAACAATTTTATTAATAGGCTGGGGAGGATTATCGTCAGTTTCAAGTTGGCGTCCAAAGTTCCGTTACTTGAACGTCCGAATCCCAGTTCCAATTCTTCCAAGAATCAGAATCGGAGTCCAGCATCAAGCTGGTGGATGGGGATGGAAATAGTTTAGTTCTAGTATATAAAATAGTAAATATTTTTTTGTTCACCATAACTTTTCTAAATGAAAGTTTTCTGCCAATATCCTAGAAAGCCAGTTAATTGCAGATTTTTGTTCAGCCACCCAAGTAGTCAAAGGAAGAGATGTGTAGAGAGTCAAGTCAAATGTTGAAATGTTGTAAATTGCCATAAAATTCCTGACGAATAAAAACCTCATTGTTTTTACATAAATATTATATTGATTTTTGTTATTTGTTAATCATTGCATAGTCAATCAACTAGAAAGTCTTGATTTCCTCCCGTATGCTATACTATAGCGATTATTAGGTCAAACCAAATACACATTATACTTTTACCTTATGATTGTGTCACAAACTAGACACCGCCAACTGTAAAGGTCCACTATTACTTCCGTTCTTCCGCACTCATTACTTAGCGAGGAAAAGAAATCGAAAATGGAAACAAGAGTAACAAGTTTTTCAGGTGTTGCGTCATCATCGTTTGTTTATATCATTTGGCTTAACTTGGAGAAAGCTGACCCGTATATTTACTGTCAAATGTTTTACATACTTTTTAGTATTACACAACTTGTCATGCTTGACCATACAGCATAAGGTACTGCACCATTGACAAAAAATTATCGAAGTTTGCAGCTAGTATATCACCCAGCTGCAGCTCCTAATTAAATTATCTAATAAGATATGCCATATCCCTACGTATGTAAATAAAGGTTCATTAAAAAGCATTCTACAGAAACTTCAGAAGAGAAAAGTTTTACCCCATGATCTCTTAATTACGACTACGACTGACTGCGTACGTATATTTTGCACAGCATAAACGAATACATTAAATCCGGAATTAAAGTATTCTGACGAACTTATCTTCAATGAACCGAATGGGAAAATGTAAAGAAGACTGAGAAAAATCGGGTTTATTGAAATTGGTCGAGCAATATCTCAAAAGCTAAGAAAACTTGACGAAACTATAAAAATCCTCAGTTTTTCTTTGCAACCGCACTCGTTAGTTCGTAGGCACACGTCCATGGAACTTCCAGTTCTGCTATTCTAATTGAATATATTCCCTGAGCTGCATATGCGTAAATATACACATTAGTACCCTTACATTGCAATAAATATTTTTCATAAAGAAGTATATTTTAAGATTATTGAGCCATGTATCGGACAAAATTGCGTGGAACTTCCCGCGCTATGACCAATCTGCGTTATTCATTTTTATTGAACATACATCTGTTAAGTTATAAATAAGAATTATTGTTGTAATCTTTAAGTTAGTTATGTAGTTGAAATTATTGATATTCACTGACATTTCAATGTGACATGTTTATGTGCGTTGTGTGAACTATGGACGGTGTACCATTGCTGGGGGATCCTTAAAAGTGTTTTTATCTGACTGGTTGATCTTTATAAAAAATTGAAAGTACTTATTGTATTCTGAACTTTGTTTCAGTTGTCAGTGAAAAATGTTCCCTCGTCACAAATATTTTTAAGATATCTTTGATCAATAAGACTTGCAAAAATTTTTGCGCTTAGCTTCCGTATAATGTTTCAACGGTATATGCAACATAAGACTATGTGGTATCCAAAATTTTCTTGGTTTTCATTTAGATATGCAGTAGTGTGCATTTCTTGTGGCGTAATTTTCTGATTAATGTTTGTGTGTAGTCTGTTTTTCGTAGTTTAAAAAAAATTCGGTGAAATCGATTGACAATTAGTACTACCTGCTGTTAACTTCTCATATATTCATCTGAAGAATACGACAACGTAGAATATCTACTATATTCCGTGTAAAATTAATTCGGCAAAAACTTGTCAAACCTGAGACAAACCTGCCTCGCCCAACAGTGTACGGAAACGAATAATGACGCAATAATGACAAGAAAATCAAACTTTGTGAAACTCGTTACTCTTCCTTTGTGCCAATTCAATAATGATTGGTCTCACTTTGCTAAAACCAGAAGGCTTTTAGTAATCTGTCTCATGTTTCTTCCAGACATTAGCGTTCAGAAAATCTTTATCAGCATTAAAGGATTATGTGTTTGTTTGTATGAATTTACATGTATCCTGTTGAATTTGAATCTGAATCATTTGTCGGACGAGCGGATGCTGCTTGCCTAGTTGCCTGCGCACTTGCTTGGACTCTAATTAATGGATAGTAGCAATTAGCTCATATTATACGTAGTAATACTAGTGGGCAGTTATTCAAGTTAGATTAAACTAACTTGGAATAGTAAAGGTTTGATTGGTATTTTATTGTCCTTTATTCTGTTAAAATGTGATACAATATAATATATAAAAACAAATACGGGAATAACAAAATTATTTATTTTGAAAGTGAATCAAAGCTGATAAAAGAAAAATGCATGGCTGGTAATTTAAGAAGGAAACTTTTTGTTGAAGTCATGCATAAATTGTTCCATTGAACCACCATTAATAATAGATTTCCTTGATTCCTCAGGGTGTTTAAATATAGTTGTAGGAAATGGGTTTTGTCCAAAATACTTCCTTCTTAAACAAATAATTTTAGACCCCAAGCCAGAAAGTCGAGATTTTCCAGCCGGTCGTTCTTGTGCTTTTCCAATTTTCATTGACTTTGAACTGATGTCAAAATCAATAACCGGTGGACAGTAGATCCCATTCCGTGCCTCATAAATTCCTTTTTGATGTGCATCCGAATCGTACAATACGGTTGCGGCATGATGAAGTAAATTTGAGGATGACCCGTCATTATTTTCTGCTAGAGTTTTATATTGCGGATATTGCGGATATTCCCTTGTGGATTGGCTGTAATGATCCGCGTTGTGACCGTTTCTTTCATTTTCGTGATCATATGCAGAGTCTGAATAACCTTTCTCCTCGTAAACCTGCGTAATCAAGAATCGTCAAAACGGTATGTTTTCACAAATTCGTAATTGTAATACTAACTTCTTGTTTTCCCCACGTTTGGATTTCTTCCGTCAGTCTTGGTTTATTATAATTTCCGTAATCACTTCCGACATTTCCATGATTAGTGGCCGAAGATTCTATAGTTTCTCCTGAGGGGCCTCTAGTCGATTGGTGGGCAGAATAAGAAGGCAAGTGTTCGACACTGAAAAATAGTTTCAGTTATTACTAATAAATACAAAAACATTGACTTCACACAGTATAAAAGAAATCAGACATTGATGCTGATTCCGAAATGTCTAATGTAAGCGCTTATTAAGAATACTACTCTTTTAATTCTGATTAGTAGACTTTGCCATCTGCACACAGCATGCAGGAAGCAACGTTTTTAAGTAATAGTTGTGTAACTGCTTAATTGTGAAGAATTGTTATAACAGCGGACAGGTTGTACTGTGTTCTTCTTTGCAGACGTTCGCGTTCGCAATAAAATCCACGGGAATACAAATTTTGTACACCACAACGAACTTGCGTATCGGTGTGAGCGTAATTTCCTAAATCTACTAAATCTATACTAAATATGACCTCTTTGAACAGGACTATTTTAGGATTTCAAGACTACGAAATCTCTTATAAATGTGGTGCTAAAGTTAGTAAAACAAAGGGTACAAGTATATTTTACGACATATCATTCACTAAGCAAAAATGAAGAAAATAATAAACCTGTAAGATTTCCGCACTTGAATGTACTGTTGAAACGGATAAATAGGATACTCTGAAATTTCCTCGGGCCAGACAGGTACTGCCTGAAGCACACAACTAATAACTGCTAGGAGTGATATAGTTAATGAACTGTTCATTTTGAATTTGAAAAACTTATAATTTGTTTTTAGTTACCACAAATAAATGTAAACTTAAGCACAACTCAACCAGACACACAACATTCTCCGGATTAATTTCTTCAATGTATGATAAAATACGAGTCGTTCTGACCAATACATACGGTGCGATCAAGGTAAAGTCTAATTCTGGGTCAGTTTGGAAATCTGAGACTCTTGTGACATCTCAGAGGAGTTTTACTTTGAGGTTTCTTCAATTAAACTTGCATTTTTTCCTAACCAAACTTTCGCCAATCATGTGTGTAGTGTGTGGTTGTCGTTGCTTCTCCCTGAAAAATACATTTCTGATATCAATATACATGCACAGAATTAGCTCGACAAGTCGAGACAGTGTTTATTATATGGACACTCGAGAGCGACCATCAACATTTTAACACTTTACTTAAATCTAAATAATTCGGTAAAGTATTCAGAAAATTATAGTTGTAAATCAAGAATCAGATCATAAATGCATTGTTAAGTAAATACAATTTATGGTAGACCAGACGGAGATTAATTTGCGTTTATATTTATCTTTGCGAAGGCATTAACAAATACATGAATGTATCAGGTGTATGTATAAAAAGGCTAGGACGAGAGATTCTGTATGCGGAATACGTGAATGGAGTGTCACTGAATGAAGTCACTGGGAATCCCCAATCGAATCCCCGCCGTCGGCAATCGACACGGCATACACAACATAATAACAGAAGTGGTAATAAGTAGGCTTAAGAAGGGAAACGCAATTACGAGATTAGAATACCTTGACTATGTTCCCGGGACATAAGCATATGTTGCTTTGTAGCAGTTAATTCTGAAGAAGATCAATTAAAAAACTATTACCTCTCTGTCTTTTTCTAATGTCCGCTGTTATAAAAGACGCCAATCACATCACACTTTAATTTGGTTGATTTTTAATATGTTACAGATCTCTTCTAAACGTTTAACATGGGTGGTACTAACTAATGTAAGTTACACGGCTGATCTTTAGTGCTTTCCGAGTTCAAGTTGTGATTGTTATTTTCAAGCCATTATGCATGGCTTGCATTACATGATATTTCACATTTGCCCTGAAACACTGTTGAATGAAATGTGGAATTCCAAAGTATAAGAGTGTGGCTTACAACAATAATACAGTGATGAGATAAAAAGTTGAATTTGGGAACTCAGGAGCTTCGGAACACCAAGCACGAGTATCCTCAATCCTCATCATGCTACAAGTTTTGTTGGGAACTCCCAACCTTGATGAAATTATTCCTTGTCTATCCCTGCGTGTGTCTCAATTCAATACATGTGGACGTAATGATCTAAACATCTTAAAATCTCTCATCCGGGATTTCTTTTCCGTCTGGTCTTTGCCGAGTCACTATATGTACAGTAATCAACCTGTCCAATTAATCAATCAGAGTTTATTTGAGGAGTACGGAATTAAGAATTCCCATTTTATCAACAAAAAAATGGAATGGCAAAATTTGAAAGAGGTCAGTGGAAGTGGTGCCGGTGTGAGTACAAGTGCAAGTGATAGTGCAATTTTTAGTGATACAGACCTCGGAATGTTTACCAACACTGGAAGTTGTGATCCGCATCAGTTCCAACCTTATTTGGAAATTTTAGTCCAGCCACAATCAAAATTTCGTTTTCGTTACAAATCTGAAATGACTGGGAAGCACGGGAGTTTGTTGGGGAGCAATTCACAGGGCGAACAAGGTTCATCGTCTTCCACAAATTGTCCTTCACCAAATAGCTCAAAAATTTATCCAACTGTGAAGGTAATTTTGTCATAATATGTCCATGAGATCTAGTTGACCCAACGGAACAAAATTGAGGTCTGTAAAATAAGTTGAGAAATTTACATGTGGGAAATATGGGGGAATAGAATTTGACTAATATAAAATTTCCGGTGGTTGCATTCGTATTTTCATTGCCTCGGGGTCGTTATTGAGCGGAACAAATATTTTAGTACTACACGCGTTCAAGTTAAAGTGCATTTGTGTGGGATTTGCCCACGCAAATGCGAATGCGAATACTTTCCATGTGCTGTAGGGTTTTCCCCGGCTATTCATCCACACATTTTGCACTGCAGTATTCAGCCTGAGTTACCTTGTGCGTTCTGCCTTGACTTTTGTTGTGGTCGTGAATGTTGCAGTACAGGAAAGAAGGACATCAGTGCGAATCACCATGATTTGCAAATTAATAATAGATTAAGAAATAACGTTTTTACCCTTTGTTTTGTAGTATGAACCTAGAATATTGAATTCATTGTTTGTATAACCTGCAATTTTAAAACTTTTATTTTTAAGTTTCCTGTAACATTAATTTGCTTATAATTTCTGCCTTGAGAAAGTATAACCTCAGTTTTTAAATCCAACACGAAATAATGAGGTTTCAACAATCGTCAATGTTTTTGACTAGTTTTGCTTTTGGCTGGTTGTGACTAACAAGATTCCCATATGTAAAAATTAATATAAGCTAGCAGAGATAAGGCGTAGCGTAGTATGCCAGGGCTCGTGCTCGGTGGGGAAAGCGTTGTCAATTATCTTGAGGTCAACTATATTTCGAATTTACGTGTATCCATCGGGCTTGTCGTCGTTTGAACTTTCTTAAACAGACTCGTTTTCTGATTTCACGGAAATCCCCCTCTCCCTAAAGTTAAATGCAATGTTGGAAAGAAGTGTGTGTACTAGTGCTCTTATACAACTGCCGCACGTGCGAATGATATGAAAAACTCCGCACTGGAAATCCCGGATGTACGTGAACGGTGAACCTAAATCGCCTTCTTAATGCTTAATCTATCTAAAAGTTCACTTGCCATACACAAGTGGATGTATCAGAATAAAACGAGACTATCCAACAATTGCATATGCAAATTAATTAAGAATAGACAGTCGGTCACTGATATCACCTTTGGAGTAAAAGGTGTTCCTTCCAGATTGGTTGAGAATTTGCCTAGAGTCTTGGCAATTAGTACGAACTGCATATAATGTACTCATAGATCTATTCATGGACACGTGTTAAAACTTCAACCGAACGCCTTAATGTAATGTTATTTAATTTGTTGGAAATAAATAAACAATGTAAATTCCAATTGGAATGTTAATTTTGAATTACTGTTTTTCAAAATTCCAGTTGCACAATTATTACGGCGAGGCAATTATTCGCTGTTCTATCGTTTGTGAATTACCTCCGTATTATCCGCATCCTCATGTACTCCATACATTTGAAATGTCCAGTGGAAGTGTGGGTCAACAATTTCCAACCTCGCCCGGTTATGCTGAGAAATCGTATGCAGAGATTGATGTCTCTCAAGAAAATGAGTACACAGCTATGTGAGTGGCACGAAGAGGTTCAGTCTAGCTATTTTACAGCTAACTGATTTATTTCGATTTGATCTAGATTTCAAGGGATGAATATCATCTACACTGGGAAGAAAGGAATAAAAAAAGAACTTATCCACAAATCCTCCCAATTACAATTAGGAGATTTAAGGAAAGTCCGTCCAGAAAATATTGATGAGTTGTCCTTGGGAATCAATCTCAATGTCGTCTTACTCTACTTTGAAGCATTTGTACGAAAACCGGATTCTACTTTTCAATCAATTTGTACTCCTGTTCTGTCAACTCCAATTCAACATAACAGTAAGACAAATAAATTAATCATTTCCTCCATTGTAATTGTCAAACCTTCAACAGTGTATAGAATCGTATGTAATGCCGCGAATCTACTCAATTATCATGAAGTTCTAACGCACAGATTCGACTTAATTGCAGGACAAATGCAAAGGTTTAAGTGTCATATTACTTTTTTCGTAAGAATTAGCGTCGAATATATTGCCGTGTCGTGAGGGTTGGACAGCACATGAGAGTTCTTATGTACGTGTTGCGCGAGTGATCAAACAAAACTAACGACCAAATCCTAGACATATTTTTCTAAAGGTGTTCATCGATTGGGAGTATTTATGGCTGGTACAAACTTCGCCTGTTGATACTAGTTCATTTTCACTAAAATAACTTAATGGCTGAAATTTTGGATACATTATCAATTCATTTCTGCTTTGTATTTATTTCTTCTGCTTTCTGTGTTTGCCCCCTTTCCATAGGCATCCCGGGCATTAGGAAACCGAAAAATATTGTGTCCGAGGCAATATACCCTAGAATATGCACACGCACCCCTGGTTTCTCATGAACTCTTTCATTTTGTCATCTAAATGTGTTTTCGCATACTTGTTATCCTTTGCACCGAACTAAATTTTGATGACGTATTCAACAAATGAGTACAGAGACAGTAAGCAACAAACAGGACAAAATACACCTGGGATTTACGCCTAACTATTGTTTTACCTTACTATGACTAGGCACTAGGGATTTACCGGTCATTCGGGGGTCATGCACATAAGTTCTGTTGCGATTTAAATAGTACAAGAAATTCTTGTCTGGCATAATCATAATTTCTTATTTAAGCGGAAATCCGCTCTCTAATTAAGATGCCCTGGAATAGCCCAACACGAATGGTTACTTCAAGTTTCCTCAAGAATAAACACAATTCACATGAAAATAATCAGGTAGTTTTCACTCTTATCGCTTCACATTTAAATGTTATAGGCTGGGTTTCCCAGCTTAGCACCGCTCGATGTTAAAACTATGCGCTGCACGATGCTATATTCGGTGTGTGCATGTAGCTACAAAAAAAAATTTGTTTCCCATTGCAAATTAATGTCGGGGAAGTATTTTGATAAGATACACAATACGCGTTACCTGTACACTACTAATTCAACATTATTGTACAATGTACAATGTACTCTTGTCTTTTGCTTGCCCTCAAAATTTTGTTAAACCATTTATGAATACATAACGAGTTGAATGGGTGATTATAGTTATCCTTTATTGTAGTTACCCATTAGGGTAGGGAATTTTCAGACCCCAGCAAACATAATTTCTCATTACACTAAATATTGTTTTTTAAGTGTGAACTTTGGTGGTGCGCATATTATTTATTCATGATGTTCACTCCTGTTATCCTATGAGCGCGTGTTGAGAAAAAGATGCTATGGCATGGCGTGTAGTGCGTTCATAAACAATAGTTTAATCTGGAGTTCCCGTCATTTCTTTTACTTTGTTTGTAGAGAGCACTCAAACCAGTGATTTAAGGATTGTCCGAATTGACAAGTACACTAGTTGTTGTACTGGAGATGAAGAAGTTTTCATTCTGGTGGAAAAAGTAGACAAACGTAAGTAACACTCAATTAAATTCCTTGTAAAACTGGGAATTCCTTATTCAAAATAATGTCGTACAGTATACTATTTCGTGCAACTTCCAAATGTCCTCCATAATTTTCTGGGGGATTCACAAGTAATTTATCTTTCGTGTTTGACTCTCACTTAGCCATACGCCACAAGCCGGTACAAGATAAACTGAATGTTTTTTAAGTTTAAATAATCAGGCGTATTTTTGAATTAAAGTCCAAATTCACGACTAAATCTATTATTTTGAATTTCCACTGACAATAAAATCTACACAAGAGCCTATTTTTTCCAAGCCAAATGATGCGGGAAGTAACGATAGCGTTATAGGTAATCATTTTCAACACGAGCCCATCGGAAACTCTGGTTCTTGTGATTAACGTTTATCGGTACTCTCTGTTTCAACACGCTCCGCACACTTTTGTTGTAAGAAAATACGAAACTAATGAAACATCTCTTAACTTTCGACCAGACAACATTCAAATAAAAATTTTCCAAGAGAACGAGAGAGGGATCGAAGTATGGAAAGCTTATGGGAAGTTTAGCAAATTGGACGTTCACCATCAATACGCAATTGTTTTTAAGTAAGTTGAATCCACTCGTACTTTCTAAACCATATTACGTGATAATTTACTTAAGATGTCGTCAAATTTTTATGGATGCCGAGAAATGAATTCACTAACTTCTAAATTTTATTGCCACACAAGGACAAGGCATGGATGTTTCTTATCGTTGCTTCTTGAATTATAGAACTCCACCATATCGTTCATTTGAAATTGATACGGAAGAAGAAGTCTACATCCAACTTGAAAGACCATCGGACGGTGCTACTAGTCAACCAATTCCATTCAAATACAAACCAATTGAAAGAAGTAAGACACAAATTATTTGCATATTATCATCTAAATTGTACATTCTTTATTTTCGTACTTCTTGCAATTGCTAGTTAGAAAAATGCCAAAGAGACAAAAATCTCGGAGTGGAAATGAAAGTCAAGGCCCTGGTCCAAGCTCTAGGAACTTCCCATCTAATCGAGATCCGGATATTAATCAGCCGGGAATTCCAGAATATGATAATGACAATAATAATGATGGAAATGCCGGTGCTGACGATGGAAATGTTTCAGGTAAAAACAGAATCAAACAAGCATTTAGAAATTCCCTAATTAGGAAAATAGATTTAATTACAAAATATTAACTTTAAAGGTTCGGTACGGCAAGGAAGTGAGCAGAAATTTCCATGTGATTTGGCCAAGATGAGTGTGAGTGAAGACAAACGTACGAATAAAGCCTTGGCATTAAGTGTTGCCCTAAGTGTGGGTGAAGGTCTACATACATGGGCTGAAACCTCGGATTTTAGTTTCGTTCTCCAGAAGCTTAGACATTTACTTTGTCTTGTGAATGAGAATGGAGACAAGTAAGTTTATTTTAACACGCAGACGGTACCTAATAACTTCTAACCGTTAATATTAAAGCAGTCGAGGTTCGGGTTGCTGGAAAAGTGAGTGTATTTGTGGAAAATTTAAAATAGAAAACAAAATATACAACTCACTTATTTCTTGCTAGAATTAATAGTATTAATCATATTGATATAGTTTGTACTAATAGAAGTAACTCTTTACAAATTACTAGTGCCCTTCACACTGCCATTTTAAATCAGCAGCGAGAACCGTTCGTCAGAATACTAAACACAGTCACCACATCAGCTGACATTCGAAATATGATTAATGAGACGAATTTGCAGAACTTGACACCACTCTCGGTTGCAGTTCTGACCGATGCAGAGGAATACGTAAAGGAATTACTAGAAGTTAATGCGGATTTAAGTATTACGAATTCGGATGGCGATAACCCCATTCATCTTGCTGTGAAATCGAATAACCTTAGTTGCCTTAAAGTATTGCTCCAGAACCAAAAATCTTCGCAATTCATAAACCACTATAATTATAACAGTAAGCTCCACAGTTATTTCGCTTTTTTGAGAATTATTTACATTTCAGTTAGTGGGATTTAATTCACAAATTATCCCAATTACTTTACAGGTATGACTCCATTACATTTAGCCGTGTCTGAAGGTAATATTAAGGCAATAGAAGTACTTCTCAGCGCAAATTCGAGTCTGAGTTCACAAGAAGGAACTTATGGAAGAACGCCACTGCATATTGCAGTGGAAAAGAGCAGCTTCGCATCTGTACTTCTACTCTTGAAATCAGTAATTACTTACTAAATACTTCATTCATATATTATTAAAACTCACTTTCGGTACATAATATTTTAAGCCCTTTACTGTGGATGCTTGGAATTTTACAACATTTGTTTAACTCTAGTACCAAGATACCATTTCTCAATTTTCTACTAACCTAAAATGTTATTTTTAATTTTCACAAAGGCTGGTGACTCGAAACTGGTTAACATGCAGAACTATAGAGGCGACACAGCGCTACATTGTGCAGCTGGCGCAGAACTTGCTTCGATTTGTGCGTTGTTGCTTTACTTCGGGGTAAGAGAAATTAATTTGTAATTGGTAATCTATCAAACCGTAAATGATACGACAATTTGGCCATTATTTAGATTTAATTATTCAACAATATTTCTAGGCGGATCCAACAATTGAAAATTTTAATCAAAAAGAGTCAGAAGAAACGGAAGAGGATATAGCTGGTCATACCGTGTTTGATGAAACCAGGAATAACGAGGTCGGTAGGACATACATTGTACATGGTTGACAGGATCAGTGTCAGAATCTGTGTTAAAAATATTAATATATTTCTTTTTCAATCTTAGATCACGATCATTTTAAAAGGAAGTACAAAAGATTGGGAACAGATTTTAAAACCTTTCATACGCTTGGAGTTTGCATCGGATGGAGAAAAACTTGTTTCACTAGAAAACATCCCGCTAGATTCTGGAATTGATATAAAGGAACATAGTTGAGAAGTTTTCGCCAAAAATTAAACACATTATTTTCACTTTGGGAAAAGAGACCAAACATCTAACAACAAGACTGAATTGCACAATGGCTGCTGAATTTTGGTTTTCTCATGACGATAATTATATAGCACTATTAGGGAACATGGTTGATAACTGCAAACCGACTTTGGTGTTTTTGTTCAGTTCTCTTACGGATACCTTATTAATTGTGTAGTGGCAAGAATAGGATGACGAATATGGTCAGTACAAATAATGTAATACAAGGAGGGACAATAAAAAAAGTCATGAAGATTTACAAAACAAAAGGTCTTGAATTTTTCTAACAGAATTATTTGAACACAGCAAACATCATCGAAGACTATTCCACATTCTTACATCCACATAGACTTGATAATTTAGAAACGAGCCGGGATTTCTTCACAAGTTGGAATCTTTGAAACCCATAATTCTTGAATACACAACAAATTGACTATTTATGAAAACTGTTGGATATAGTTGAGGTTTCACCTAAATATTATTTTGATTATAATTTGTAAAGCCGGAGTTCCCGGACGATTGTA
>JAQIXO010000303.1:0-23191 GCA_034700305.1 Protaphorura armata
GACTCGACCCCGTTCGTGTCTGCCGTCTGCGTCAGTCGGTTGCCCTTAGTAACCGGTAAGGCTGCCCCATATTCGACCTGTCATGCTCGACTACAATCCATTTGTGTCTGCCCTCTCTCGGTGGCTAGGGGATACGAGCGATGCAAGGTTCCAAAGTTCTTAGAAATCCTTGAACCACTTGCATATATTTGCAATTTGCATGCTTTTGCGTATTGAATAAATTCAAGTTTCCCTGATTGCTGAATTTTTGTAATCTGAATTCGGTGTGCCTTAAAGTGTTCCATATTTGAACTGGATTTTGAAACTGGACGGCGGGATGGATTGCCTTGGAATACTTGCTTTGCTACTGGCGATGTTTGAATATAATAACAAAACTAATACTGCGGAATACTTGAGACTACTGGCGCTGTCTGAGCTGAATAGTTTTACTCCCATTCTGCTGTACCTGATCTGTGTTGAATTTGAAATGAATTTGAATGATCTCCCTGACTTGGATATTTCAAGTACGGCCTAAAAATCGAATCGGATATAGTAGGCTCTTTATTAGATGGAGAGCAGAAGAGTTGATTCAAAGTATAAATCGGGCGTGAATTCTTCATAAATGATTGTTTGTAGGAATGACTGGAAGTACTATAAGCTGTACTGTGTACTGACGTCTCTGACATTATAATATCCGTAAATTAATCCTAACTGTTAATTCTTATTAATTCTCGTACTCAGAGATCGGCAAATATCATACACATTCCTTCGTTGGTTTTTTAAATCAAAAACCACCATTGTTCGACCAAAGGTGATTGAACCCACAACATAGCGAGAAAACAAAAATTTCCTCCTTGCTACCACGACCATGGTCTGACTAAAACATCTACTGCACTACAATTAACTGAAACTGGTGTCAATTTATTTCATTCTCCTGTTTGAATTGAAAGGTTTGTTGAAAATTTCTGATGTTGAAAAGTCTGCCAGAATGTGTTTCTTGAGAATCGCGTACTAACATTACAAAGAATGTACAGCTTGAAGTTAAGAAGAATATATTTGTGATATTGATCACTGCTCGCTCGGTCGCCCTTCTGAGACAGCCTGGGACGGGATGACTTAAATCCTAGTTATACACAATTCGGTTTAAAATGTATAACATTGTGACATTCTGTAATCCCATCCATCACCCGTGATTAATCTGGGTTAAAATCTTATCACCTCATAGACAAAAATAGAATATTTGATGAACCTATTATATGTATGAATCGTGATTAGTGACAGGAGCGCAGCGCGTCTTCCTTTCCATGATATTGTGTATAGCCCGGTCAAATTGTGCAACTACAGAATTATGATATTTCAACAGCTCTTCGGTCTGACTCCTAACATTTATACATAAAGATCTCAAACTGATTATAACAATAGGTTCTCGGCACTGTAAAAAGTTCAAGGTTTTATTTTAGTTTGGGCGATAGAATCGACAGGACATTCATTTTGATTTCATTGGCAATTCAATAAAAATTGAAAGAATTCTCTTGGTAAAAATGTTGACACCAAAATGGTTAAACATTGTTGAGTATATATTTAAGTTTTTCACACTGTCTGGATTTCTTCCACTTGAATTCAGTTTGAAGACCAAAAAATTCACACCACGGACGGGCGTGATAAGTCGGATGCATAGCATGGTCTGTTCCCTTGGAATGGTTCTAATCATGACTATCGGTGTTATTTTGTTTAGCCTAGATGTATGGATCGATGGAATGCCTAAGGTGCACATCATCATGAATTCTTACTTTCTCATCGCAGGCTCTTTCAACGCTTGTGTTGCTCTTGGATTCTACAAATACTTCGAGGAATTTGCACCTCTCATGACAAGCAAACTTCAATTATACAGGGATTTACTGGGTAAGTCGGACGGAGACCACATGGGTCCATATGTGTGTTCTTCATTAGCGCGCGCAGAACTGCGCAGGTGAATTAATACGTGCAATAATTTTATTTCCTCCGTACAGATGAATTTCTGTCAGCAGACGAAATTGAGAGACTCGGGAAGGAGCCATCATTTTCAAAGCAGGTCATTTTTATACTCCAACGATTTTTGGACCTGAGCTCCATTCTCCTGACTCTTCATATATTTGAAGAATACGATATGTTTTGACGATACTACATGGAACCAGCATGCTACTTGTTGGGTTGCGACGTGGAGTCTTGGTCTTGGCCAATTATCATTCTATTCATGGTTCAGTACTTCGGAGTGTTACGTACTCTATTCTCATACCTCTACATCATGATTTTATTGTTGGCACTCTATTTGGAAACTTCAATATTTTTGGTCGAACAATTAATGAAGAATCCGAAAATCAAGTTTGAAAAAGTTGTTCGGATTTATCGAGCAGAACAAGTCCTCAACAAGCATTTGAATTATTCCAGCCTTTTGAGAGTTTTATTTCCTGCATGTTTCTGCATTGCATTCTTTATCATAGTCGCGTGTATTGTGTGCCCAATCAAATTCTCCATGGGCACTACGAATGTCATTTTCATGATGGGATCCATAATCGTCATTTCATTCATTGTCAAAATATGGTTTGTTCAAGTTGGGAGACTCAGTCAAGCATCCAAAGAGTTCAGAAAATTTTGGGAACAAAAGTCGTACTATGACAAATCCCGTCAAAAATACCTCAAGTCATTCTCTCCCTTGAATATTTCAGTTGCAAATTTTTTTGATGTGAAGGGAGAAACCCTATTTCTATTCTACGCTCAAGTCACAGACAAGGCAATTGCGATTATCCTCTCTTAACGGGGCATAGTAATAAGGCTTCTGTTAGTTAACAACCGGATCGTTTAAATTGTGCAACTTTTTTATCTTTGATTTTCAAAATTAATTATCGCACTAATAGTTATTAATTTTTTAAATGAGCCATTAGATAGCTATAATTTATAATTATAATTATCTATATTAATAGCCGCACGCTAAGAATAGGCAACATTGTTCACCTTGGCTAACATGACAATAATTTACCATATTACCGATTTCTACTGTGAATGAAAGTGGCTGGAAAATCGAAAAACATTACTCGTCCTTAACCTTAATGCCACATAAATATACGTACGCATCATTTGTACTTTATAAGTATTACAAATTCTGTTGGAGTCTTCACGTACTAAATAGATGTTAATTAATGTTTGTATTTATTCATTTTTAGTGTGTATCTTATTTCTAATACCTCTGTGTTCTCATCACGCATTATGGTAAAGCAATGGAGTAATACAAATCCATAAATCTGTTATTAAGCTCGTACTTATAAACACATTCTTGTAAATGTATTAATTACTATTGTACAGGGTGTCCACGAAAATAGGGATAGTTGTTTGGCTATTTTTTGCGTAGTTACAAAAGTTTACATTGTAAGCGCACGTAAAAAACGCCTAACAAGAGTATATGATCAAACAACTATCCCTATTTTCGTGGACACCCTGTATATAACGTCAGTACTAGCACAATTTTTATGCAATTCCTGTACGCACAACATGACATTATACAAACATCAACCTAAGCCTTGTACCTTTGAGTAATATATAGAACATAGTAAAACAGTGCATGTAGAGAGAAAAATAATCATTTATTCAATGAAAATCACTGCCACAAGAATTGTGATAGCCTTTCGGCTCAGTATACAACTTAAGTATTATGACATTGATTCGCAGTTTTACCTATAGTCAGGATTTAAGACAAAAAAGAAAGAATTCTCAATGAAATGTGATCATACATACTCAATCATGTCATTCTATATGTGCGTGTTCACAAGCAATGCACTATGTACGTCACAAACGGGCCATACATTATGAATTAGTATACTATCTGCAAAGAAAAGTCTGCAAAAATAAACGGAGGCAAGCCAGACGGGGTTGGCAAATAATACATATAAAAAATTGTCCTTCATCGTGGTGAATGAGGTTTAATTATTATTCTGTAGTTCCAACGAAAATTACGGTGTGGTTCAGAATATAAACAAAAGTCCGTTCCGTAAGATTTGACCCATTTCCCATTATATCGGGCAATCTCTTCAGCTTGTGCAAGTGCAAAATTGCAATATTTCAAGCAGGCACTCTTGACATGACTCTTAATATATTTATGAATGTAGATCTCTAAAATGATAGTAACTGAGAAGCTCCAGTAGGTCAGTAGGTGCCTGTCACTGTAAAAAGTTAAACATTTAATTTCAGTTTCGGCCTCTGAATCGGAAACTTACAAAGAACATTCATTTTTCTTTCATTGTCAATTCAGTCAAACTTAGAAGAATCTGTGGTAATAATGTTGACGCCAAAATTCTTGAACATTGTTGAATACATATTCAAGTTTTTCACTCTGTCTGGATTTCTTCCACTTGAATTCAGTCTGAAGACCAAAAAATTCACTCCACGGACAAACGTCATAAGTCGGATGCAAAGCATGGTCTGTTCCCTTGGAATGGTTCTCCTCATGACATTCAATGTCATTGTGTTTAGCCTGGATGTCTGGATCAATGGAATGCCAACAGAGCAAATCATCATGAATTTGTACCTGATTGCAGTGGGCTCTTTCAATGCCTGCGTTGCTCTTGGTTTCTACAAATATTTTGAAGAATTTGGTCCTCTCGTCACAAGCAAAAATCAACTGTATAGGGATTTGCTGGGTAAGTCGGTCGGGGACCACAAAATGGGTGTTGTCCATTGACGCCCTACGCGAGAATAACATGTCAAATACTGTGTTCAAAATTTTTATTTACCCTCGTCTCTTATTCCTACAGATGAATTTCTAACAACAGACGAAATTGAAAGATTCGGGAAGGAGCGATCATTTTCAAAGCAAGTAATTTTTATTTTGCAAGGATTTTTGGACCTGAACTCCATTCTCCTGACTCTTCACATATTTGAAGAATACGACATGTGGCGACGATACTACATGGAACCATCGTGTTATCTGTTGGGTTGGGACGTGGACTCTTGGCAAATTATCACTCTTTTCATAGTTCAATACTTCGTTGTGATCCGTACTTTAATATCATACGTCTACATTATGATTCTATTGTTGGCACTCTATTTGGAAACTTCCACATTTTTGGTGGAGCAATTGATGATGAATCCAAGAATCAATTTTGGCAACATTGTCCGGATTTATCGAGCAGAACAAGTCCTCAACAAGCATTTGAATTATTCAAGTCTCTTACGAGTTTTATTTCCTGCATGTTTCTGCATTGCATTCTCTATCATTGTCTCGTGTATTGTGTCCTATCAAATTCTCCATGGGAACCTCGAACGTCATTTTCATGATGGGATCCGTAATCGTCATTTCATTCATTGTCAAAATATGGTTTGTTCAAGTTGGGAGACTCAATCAAGTTTCCAAAGAATTCAGAGAATTTTGGGAACAAAAGTCGTACTATGACAAATCCCGTGAAAGATATCTCAAGTCATTCTCTCCATTGAATGTTTCAGTTGGAAATTTTTTTGATGTGAAGGAAGAAACTCTCTTTCCATTCTACAGTCAAGTCACAGAAAAGGCAATTGTTATTATCATTTCTTGAGGGGTTTAGTTAACAACCGGATAGTTTAAATTGCGTGATTTCTTATCTTTGATTTTCAGAATTAATTATAGCGCAAATATTTTTCAAATAGAAATAAACCACCCTAATTGTAAGGACAGTCAACTTTGTTCACCCTGGCTGACATGACAACCATTCATCATCTTACCAATTTCAAATCCTGTTCGAGTCTTCAAGTACTAAATAGATGTTATTAGGTGTTTGTATTTTTATTATACATTTTCATTCTAATACCTCCGTGTACCCATCACTCATTATGATAAAGCAATGCAGTAGTAAAACAGTATATGTATGAATTCTTTTTGCGAATGTTAGAAAACAATGTACGTCACAAACAGACCGTTTTACTTTATAGTACACTGTCTGCAAAAATGTGTGCAAAAATGAACGGAGGAAAGTATGACATTGGGGTTCCAAATAATACATATAATTACTTCGTCTTTCGATCGCGGTTAATGTGGTTAATTATTATGCTGTGGTTCCAAGGAAAATTACAGTGTGGTTCAGGATATAAACAAAAGTCCATTCTGTCTGATTTGTCACATTTCGTCCGCGCATGTTTTAATGACGGAATTGAGAACCTACAAAGCAGAATTCCATACTTAGATTTGCACTATATTCATACTAAACATTCCTAAGAAAAAAAATGTCAACTACTCTGAACTACCCTGTAAAAATCAAAATGTTTGTCGTTGATATTGAATTTCTTCGTGGTTTCTCTCCTTGTTTGACGAGTACAGAGTGTAATAGAGGACTAACTATCTAAGTTAGTTACAGTTTAAAGTTCTCAGTTGTATCCGTGAATTGGTTTGGGTTGCATTTGCATTGAAGGAAAAATTGAGTATAAGTAGTAAGAATTCAACATTTTTATTTTTTCGGCGCTGAATAGTGTATTGTATTTGCCCCTTTAAAAAAATACTAAAAAATACTTGGAGAATATTAATTAATGTGTTATTTTATTTTAAGCTTTTGTTCTTTTAAACAGTGAAAAATCGGAATAAAAATGGAGACACACAATAGAGTTATAAGTGGAGACTGGTGCTTTGAAATCTTGGAGGGACTCAATAAACTCACGAGAATTGATATTATCCTGTATCAACTGAAGCTCAAACAAATTCGAGAGTCATTCCGTTCCAAATTCAAATCCAAGACTACCAATGACAACATAGAAATTGAAGTGTTCTGGAACCCTGAAAATAAAGACCCACTCCACCCACAATGGGAGAATGTGTTTGCTTCCTTCCACTATCAATGTTCTCTCCCAAATGATTGCATGAAACACAATTCATCAGGTAATCGTCCTGGTTGGTACCTATACTGGAATCCGCTCTGGGTACCTAAAGAAAATAGACGGAGTGAGTTGAACGCAAAATGTTCAAATTTAGAAGAATTTACTAAACCCAGCATTGACATACAAAAGATGCTGGTTGACAAGTTCCCTCAATTATTTCAACTCTCCTTGGGAAATGGAATGGATGGTAAACGATTGATTTATGCCATGGAATTCTATGAGGCATATAAGGGATTTGTTCCCGCTCCAAAATCATCAGCACTAGGATCACAAATGCAATCAACCACGACTCAAAACAGAGATGTAGCGAGTAGTTCATTCGAACAACGATTGGTAAGAGAATTAAGAACTCCACTACCATAACATGGTAGCACGAGTCAGCCCTTGCCGCTTCGCTATAACGGAGCTTAATTCTATGACTGTGAGTGCATTTTATTTAGTAGCATATTTTGTCATATTTTCAAGGCAAGCACATCGTCGGCACCACACGCTACCACTCGGTCAACATCAGAGACACCTTCTGCTTCTTCCTCGAGGACAAGTGATAATGGCACTCTGACAGGCAGTGTTAGTGTGGTATTCTTTTGAAATTTTAAACATGTGACTTCATTAGAAATAAATCATGATTCTGATTCTGTAACTAGAGCCGGGATCGAATAGCTGCTCAGCTAGACGAATACATTGTGACAGAAACAGAGGATCTTACTGAGGAAGAGCAACGTCTCTTCAGGGCTTCAACTGCCGAATTATTGAGAAATATAAAAAGGGCTAGACAAAGTTAAATTTAGTTTGCGTCGTGTATGACTGGATGGCGCGGGAAGCGCTATTGTATTTTAGTGTTATGTCAAAAATTTCCATTACGATTCCTATAAAGTAAAGTTATTTTTTTGGATTAATTACTATAACGTCATTATTAGCGCAATATTTATGTAACTCCTCTACCCACAACAACATTAGTTTACCTGCGACTAACTAAAGAAAATAAACACTTGCTTTAAACTTGACATTATACATAAAACCTCTGCCTTGTTTTTGTTAAAGACTAGTACATATAGTACAACAGTACACGTATGAATTCTATAAGCGAATGTTAAAAAGAAATCTTCTTTACTTGTATGTACGACTGCATTGGAAAGCACGTTAATAAAGAAATCAAATCAAATCAAATCAAATCTTCACAAACAGACCATATTACATTAGTACACTTCACTGCCTGCAAAAAAAGTCTGCAAAAATGAACTGATGAAAGGATGACGTTTGGGATTGGCAAATCATATACAGAATTTGACCTCCATTCGTGACAAATGTGGTTAATTATTATTCTGTAGTTCCAAGGATATTTACAGTTAGGTTCATAATATAACCAAAAGTCAATTCCGTCTGATTTGTTCCATTCCGTACGTTCGGTCCGCCCTTGCATGTTGGAATGACGGCTTTGAGTACGAAGCACATATTAGCCTTATTTGTACTGCTTTCGCATTACAAAACACACAGGAACGTAAAATGTCAACTACTCTGAACTACCCTGTAAAGATCAATATATGTTTGGCATATGCATTGACATTGTAGTGAATCTGTGGTTTTCTTTCTTGTTTGACTACGTGTGTGTGTGCAGAATGAAATAGAGGAATAAATGCCAATGTTATTTACCTGTTAGTTGTAAGTTCTCAGTTGAACCTGTGAATTGGTCTAGGTTGCACGCACTGGCAGAAAAATTCAGTAAGTAGTATAAGAATTCAACCTTTTTATTTTTGCGGCGCAGACTAGTGTGTTGAATTTATCATTTGAATTTCGCGTCGGGGTTTCAGAAAACATGACGAAGGGTTCATTTCTAATATTCTTAATAAGAAATACCCAACAATATTTGACGTCGAATCTCAATTAATGTGTTATTTTATTTTATTTTAAGTTAACGTAATTTATTCTTTTCAGCATTAGACACTTCGCACTGGGGAAAAAATGGAGACCCACAATAAAATTGTGAATGGAGACTGGTGGTTTGACATTTTGGAGAATGGACTGGAGACATTTGATCTTGCTGTGTACCAACAGAAGCTCAAACAAATTCGAGAGTCATTCAGTTCCAAACTCAAATCCAAGAGTACCAATGAAATTGAAGTGTTCTGGAACCCTGAGTATAAAGACCCACCATACGATAATATATTTGCCTCATTCCACTATCAATGTTCTCTTCCAAATGATTGCTTGAGACACAATTCAGGACATCGTCCCGGTTGGTACCTTTACTGGAATCCTAAGAGAGTTCCAAAGGAAAACAGACGGAGTGATTTGAACTTAGAATGTTCAAATTCGGAAGAATTCACTAAACCAAGCATTGACATACAAAAGATGCTCATTGACGAGTTACCTAAATTATTTCAACTCTCCACGGTAAAAGAGACGGATGGTCAACAATTAAATTTTACCATTCTATTCTATGAGGCAAATAAGGGATTTATTCCCACCCCTAAATCTTCACTGGCTCTAAGATCAATGTCAATGCAATCAACCAGGACTCAAAATGGAAATGTCGCGAGTAGTTCAACGCAACAAATGGTGAGAATGTTAAAATTTAATTCCAAGAACACCGTAACGTAGTAGTTCAAGTCTGCCTTTGCCGCTTTGCTGTAGTAGAGTTCGATTCTCTGACCTTGTAGAGAGCGTTTTATTCAATAAGCATATTTTGTCATATTTTCAAGGAAAGCACGTTGTCGTCGATGGCACCCGCTACCACTCAGTCAACATCAGAGACATCTTCTGCCACTTCCTCGGGATCAAATGATAATGTAACTCTCACAGGCACGGTTAGTGTGGTATTCTTTTAAAATTTTAAACATGTGACTTTATTAGAAGTAAATGATAATTATTCTGTAACTAGATACGGGATCGAATAGCTGCTCAGCTTGACGACTACATCGCAACAGAAACACAGGATCTTACTGAGGAAGAACAACGTCTCTTCAGGGCTTCAACTGCCGAGTTATTGCGAAATATAAAGAGGGCTAGACAAAATTAAATTTAGTTTGCGTCGTCTCTGATTGTAAGCCGCGGTATAAAGTAAAGTCATTTTTTGGAAGTAGAATTAATCAAACGAATATCGCGTCCTAAATGTTATTCTTCAGTTTGCTCTCTTGTGAAATCCTCTCCAAGTTTTCTAAGACGAATGAGGTCAAAATTAAGGTCATACGACTGACGAGCACTAAAATCCCAATGCCCAATTTATTTTTGTCCTCATTTGCGGATGATTATATGCAAAGCATTTTTGAAAATCCTGAATTATCGATTCTACTAAAAAAGCATTTAAAATTAAAAACTTGAGGTTTTATCAGGAATAATAAAAATATTGATAATTCTGTAACTAGAGACCGAATCAAACAACTGTTGAGTTAGACTACTACATCGCAACACAAATGGAGGGTCTTACTGAGGATGAGCAATATTCCTTACAGATTTCCACTGCGGAGATATTAACCAAAATAAAAAGGGCTAGGCAGAATTAAAAAGTTGGGTAAAAAGTAGGGTAAAGAATTGATGGCATGTCAAAGCTTCAGTTCAGTATATTAACCAATCTGATTTCCAAGCTGTGCCGTCCCCCTATGCCCGTACCAGAACACATTCACTTCAGTCGCAAGGAGATGCAGAGTTGATATAGAGCCACGGGCATTGCGATGCAAATGCCGGGTAGTGCTATCAACCCACACAAATCCCTATACAGTCGAAGCTACTGTGAACAAACACCGAGCCAGCATAGGGGGGTAGGGTAGCGTGCAACGACTATGGATGGGAATGCAAGTCCAAAGTCTCTAGCCCGAGGACCAGACCAGGGGTTTCACCTGGAAAACTATTAGCCCAACCAGTAAAGGTAAGACAGAACGTTCATATCAGGCTCTGTTACTCCTACTATCAGGCTCTGCTACTCCTACATTAAGGCACCGAAGGACTACACGGCCATTCCAATCACCATGGCTTTATTTTGATACGCTGATTACTTTTTCTCCATTTTTTGTGGATGTATAATATGTCAATACGATTCTGAAAATTCTGGATTTTAAATACTCCGAAAATTGATTTCGATTCTATTAAAAAATAAGTATAAGTTTTGATTTTATACTTATTTTATTTATACATTTTTTAAATTGACGATTTTTGAATTTGTTTTTCAAAATTCCTTGCGACGGTTCTCTCCGACCCTGGTGGAATAGAAATGTAATGTGTGTAACGTATTGTGCTATTTATATGTAAACTGCACAATTAGTTTGCACAGAATGGAGTACTATACAGGGTGTCCACGAGAAAGCGCAGGAATGTTTGGTTATTTGCTGTTGCTATGCGCTTTGGTGCGTCTGCCTGCAATGTAACTTTTCGTAACTACGCAAAAAATTAGCACACATTCCTGCGCTTTCTCTTGGACACCCTGTATTGAATGTCTCAAACAAAAAAGTTTGTCATTTTATCTTATCTATGCTCATGTTAAAGCTGAGTCAAGTCTACAGGGTGTTCCATCCGAGTTCTTGTCGCACACACGAAAACAAAAAGTAGGATTGCTCATTGCTCTGTTCTGTACTGGTTCAATATGTTGTTAATAATTTCTGAATACCTATAATAGAACAAGTGTCCAAGAGTCAGGGTTAACTGATTTTGTGTATCATTGGTGGTACGCGTTGAGTATATAGTCTTGTTCTCTGTTTACTTTGTATTACAACAACTATTCATTACTCGGCCGCCATGTACACCAATATTTACTGTTATTGTAATACTTCGTTTTATTATCAACACGACACGCATAGCTTTTTCCTCTTCATTCCACGTACAAGTTATAGAACGAATCTTTCCTAGAACCTTGAACTTGTATGGAATCAACGACACACGCATACATATGCAATATTAAATGTGTTCCAGTTAATATAATTAACTAAGCGCCAGTTAGTAATGCAAAAGTAAACATATTTTCCGTCGTTGACTACAACTAATAAATATATCTGTTACTTTTGAAGGTTACTTTTAATCTACTCTTCACTTCTCTTGGAGTATACGATTAATGAGAATTGTGTAGCATATATTCATTCTCGAGAAGTGGACTGGTAGCACAGTCACAGTACACAAGAAATGAAGAGTTGTCAATATAACGTTGACTGCCAAACTGAAAGAAAATGGTGACAATACTCATATACAAGATTTTAATATTCTTATAACATAATACCTTAAAAAATTTGTCCGAAATGTTCTCTTCTTTTCCGTCACTGTGTTTGTTTTTAATTTGTATAATTAACCAACATTTCTTCAAAAAAGCTGAGTGCGCAGGAACCATTGGGGAAGAATGTGCTGAGTTTCAATTGACTCAAGTAACTCAAAATGGGACCACTCCAAATTCTACAATATTTCACCTGAGAAGTGGAGAAGAATCATTCAATATTGTATAATACAGGTAATTGTTTATCCCCAAACCATTTCTTAGCATGTATTGTGATTCAGCATTTGATGAGAAGCAAGGATATGAAATTTATTTATTAAAAATAAAATAATCAGGTGGGGTTCCCTTACACATTGAGAGTGAAGGTGAGAACAGGATGCACCTTTGAAATTTGTCCAAATTGGGACGCAAAGTGTCCACGGGTACAGAATAATAAAGAACTCAATACAACTACGAAATATCAACATGTCTCTGTCAAATGTTCTTGTGAAGGAAAATGTCCATTTGCTCCAATTTGCCCAAGTAATGACACGGCAAATTCAGTACTCATGGAGACTGGTCAATGCGGTTGGGGTTACCTGTACAAATATTGTGGTACGTGTACACTTGGTTATTTGGCCATGAACCCCGGTGATGAAATCACACAATTTGATTCACAGTTTTACTTTAAAAGCATCACACTTCGACGTGACTGTCGTCTTTGGAATGGGGAAGCTATCATTGAAAGAACTTCAAAGATTATTAGTATTGACAAGAGTCACCCTCTAGTGTGTAATTGTTCAGAGGCGTATAATGTGACAGGATATAGTGAATTCAAAAATTCCTCACTTCCACACCCTCACCGTTATCATCATCACCAGTCATGATCAATACAACCAACATTTCACCCATTGGACCTGATCACTTTGTAATCTACCTCACCATTGCCTTTGCTCTGGTGAGCCTCACAATTCTATCCATCTGTTTAATACTCAAGTTCCGCTCTCGAATTGCCCACAAATTCCGTGGTAGATTTCAACAGTTAGAAATGATTGAAAGTGAGCAGTCGACTCCGTTGACATCGGCCATTGTGTTGAGTGACGATATTCCCATTACAGAAATCAATACACTACGACTAATTCAACCCCCTCCAAGATTCGGTGTGATTGAAATAGCCGAATGGAATGTTGGATTGAGTGGTGAAATTAGAAGATGTGTTTTAAAATGGCGGCACAAAGAACAGATCGAGCACATACGCATGTGCATGATGATGCAGTTTACACAAGAACAGTCCAGAGGGAGTTAGACACCTTCCGTAGAATCCGTCGACTGGGCGGGAGTCCAAATATTGTTCAATTCTTTGGAGTAGTGACAAGTAACGATTTAAATGATATTCGGATTGTATTAGAATTATGTGAGCATAGTGATTTAAAATCTTACATGGGACAACCTTTCAATAGAATGAGTTGTGTGAATGTATGGAAAACGATGAAACAATTGAGAGCTCAACCGAATTCAGAAGTTCATTTAGATAGATTACGACGTGGACAGGAACCACAATCACTTTCAACACTCATGTTACTTAATTGGTGTAGAGATGTCGCTGCTGGAATGGAGTTTTTAGTTTCATCCAATATTTTACAAATTGACTTAGCCGCCAGAAATGTTCTACTGACATTGAATTACGTAGCAAAATTAGCTGATTTTGGTATGACGAAGGAGTTAAATAATGAGAATGATGGTGTTCGCTTTGGGACTGAAGATGAGGAATGGTTGCCGCCATTGCCATGGCTTGCACCAGAAGCCAGACCGTCTCGTTTGTTTACGGTCCATTCTTCAGTGTGGGCGTTTGGTGTCACAGCTTGGGAGATTCTGTCTATGGGAGAAAATTTCCATCCTGGAGATCCCTCTGGACATCGCCATCAATCGACAAGGAGAGGATGGTACAAAATGGACAGGAGATCTATACATTCAAACCGTAGAGTTCATAAAAGACTTCTTCAATGCTGGAAAGTTTCTCCGAGTGATCGACCTAGCTTTTCATTACTGAAAATGTTTTTCGGGAATGAGGTTCAACGGCTAAGAAGAAATATAGAGAGGGTAGTAAGTGTCCCAGGGCCACAAAGAATCGGAGGTTCAATTTACTTAAACTAAATTGAACCCACAATTGCGGTGTGTGATAATGTGTAACGTAGAACTTGACCGCAGCAGGTTGTGGACTCAAGTGACTATTAGTTTATTTTCCTTTGACATGATAAAAATAAGATAGTACGTAGGTGTACAATTTGAAATCTAGGAGTTCATATTGATTCATAGGTAGAGGAGTTTGATTTCTGAGAAGGAATACTGAATGGAGGAAGTGATCACATTTGAGGTTTTACGCTGAGATAAGTTACGGAAGAATACAAACAATTTATCCTTCGGTTGTGGTCAAAGTGGTTGATTAATGATTTCTGTCCTTCATTCATAAGCTTAGAAAATTACAGGGTGGTCCACACTAAATAAAAATCCCTAACCGCAGTGTTCCATTTCATACACGGGTACATATCTTAAAATTACAGCATGGACTACAGAAACAATTATTGGACTTGAGTTCACGTACGCGCAGAATTCTTTAATTGCAGTACAAATTTAATTGCGTATTTGAAGTACAATTCACATTTCATATTATAAACCACCCCGTAAGACCTTTGGCATTGAATAGCTATCAAATTTGATTCTTGTTTGTTTATTTCGTTGACTACGTCTTCGTGTACACGACCATTTCAACGTGTATATAATTGTGTTATTTAATTTTGCACTTTCAGTTGTTGTAAGTGTTTACTTTTAAGCATTCAAGTCCTCTGTAGTTTAGCAGAAAAATGGAGATTGCACAGGACAGGGGATTTTTACCCTCGCCATCATCAATTAAAAGAATGATATCAAAAGCTACACAGACTCAAAATAGTGGTGATGACGGGAATAATTTAGGAGGACTGGAAATGGTATGAATGTAAAACTACAATAGCAAGATGGGCGCAAATTTAAACCAGAAAATCTTTGTGATTTTCAAGGTCAACTCTCAGTCAATACTAGAAACGCCATCTCCTTGTTCCAGCTCAAACGACAATGACAATCTGAGAGACAGCAGGGTATGTTTTTAAAATTTTAAACAAGTGCAAGTGTATGTATCAAATAAGGAATAATATTTCTTTCGATTCTGTAATTAGAGACGGAGTCGAACCGCTACTCATTTGGATGACTACACTGCAATAGAATTTTTGAGTCTGACCGCGGAAGTGCAATTTCTCCAAGATTTTAGAATTTCAACTGCAGAGATATTACGCAAAATTAAAAGGGCTAAGGAAAATTAAATTAAATTTACTTTGCGAACCGTACCGGACGGATGACATTGCTTTGGATCGGTGGTACTGGTGTTATTAGTGCATTTTCAAATTTTTGCCTTGTTAAACATTTTAATACTTCTCATTTACGATTTTAATTTATTATGATAACTAATTATTAAATTAATCTTTTGTGAGTCATATGCATGTACGTTGGCTGCATTGAGTTTTTTCTCTTCACTTGTAAAAATAGGAGGCAGATTTTTTGGGTCTCTCTCTGTGACTGTAATCTCGGAATACATAAACCGTTCAGCGTCACACGAAGTTAACTCAAAGAAGTGTAGTAAAGGACCTTGTCCAATTTCTACAATTTGCAACTAAATTGACCATTCAATTTATTTAAACTGAATTGGATGGACCAACTACAATTTTCCATTGTTGGATCGATTAATGTTTTACATGTTGAACAGAATACAGAACTTGTCTAGAAATGATTATGGATTCATAAAATCATTTACCATTCTACATTTTTAAAATAATTTATTCTCGAATAATTCGAACACATCACAATATTTAGAGGGAAAGGGAGTTGGAATTGTAGACTATAATATAAACATAAACACAAAATGCAAACCGCCGAGCCAACTGGCTTCACAAATTATTAACTTGAGTACTGGAGCTGCCCTCCAACATTCCACGCTACACAATATTTATGAGTAGTCATCATTCTTTCATTAGATGATACATACATTCTAGCACGAATCGCTGTTACTACTAAAACTAGTTACTTGCTGCTTAACTACTTATTCTATGGAATACATAGGTACACATTCTTTCTCAAACTACACTACAACATAACACATAACACAAAATCAGAATGAGAATGAGACACAAAGGTTGACAACAAAGTCTAAACACTTGACTAGAAACGTTAGTATGCTAATTTGTTTTATTGTATAGAAAAGACCAATGGTTCGTAAATGTAAGACTGGAAATGACCTTACACATTTCCACCTCCAACTTCTATGTCCATACCCATCCCTTATAGCTTTAATAAATCGGGATGTATTTTCTGGAACTGTCGACAATAGTCTAACCTCTACAACCTCTATTATAAGAACGGCACAAACAGCTATGGCTAATATTGACAGGGTAGAAAAAAAATTTCGAGCCGCGGATTCATGGTTATGCAATTTAATAAGTGCAAATGTTCCCAGAACTGTTATTAGGCCAAAGACGAGTTGATGAATGGCTATTCCAATACAATTGATAACCTGATTTGCGGACCCATTTATAATTTGTTGACATCGATAGATCTCAAATAGTGATGATGGTTTCAGACTACCAAGTTTTGTGTCCTTCATGATAATGTCACCGTCTGGTAAGGTGTCCACGTTATGTTGAGTCTGTATTGGTGTAGTGCAAGGTATCCAGTAGTTGACAAGTTGAACGTACATCAAGCAAGTCATTATTATAAGGACGAGTGGTTGAAAAACCATGAGTCCAGCCCAGCTTGCTAAGGCCATAAGTGGAAGGAATTTTAACTCCGGTGTTAGGTCAATACCACAATATGATTTTAAAAATCGGTGGAAAAAGTCAAAATCACAATGAATAAGAACTGCAAGGAAGTTTGGGACGACTACAACTCCCACGAGAAGAGCACAAAGAAATCTTTCGTATAGTTTGATATTCGAGGCAAGTGGGAGATGTTCCTTCCGAATTATCTGCTTTCGAAATTTTCCTATCATCAAAATAAAATTTTATCAGTCATTCCGTCTAAATAAATAGAATATGTTACGACATTACTCTGAAATGTTGAGTCCAATTGGAGTATTTGGTTGATCCACAGAGCCAACGGTTTTGGGTCCCAAATGACAACTTGAAATGAGAAACTGCATAGACATAAAATGAAGTAGATGGCGTCAGCAATCACAAAAGTTGGGTCAACATTTCTTTCCCAGAGGTGACCAAGGTTTGTGGCACCCAATATGCCAGCCGTGCATCCAGCCCATATTATCCATAACCGCCAAAATACGATTCTCCATGGCTTTACGATTTGAAGTCTTCCGTTGTTCCAATCCCATTGATATGGAAAAACAAAACAAGAAGCTATTTCTAAGTAGTACACAATATGAGAAATAAGCCAAGTCGAGTTTTGCGAAATCATCTTCGTATACTGGAGGATATCAGAAATTCAAAAACACCTTCCGCGGAAAACTCGAGAAAGTTGGAATTTAATGAGCGGATCGTTGGTATAGGATACTAGATAGTACAGTTTGAAGTTCAAAAGGAGTATGACGCAGTTAACTCCCGAGCTGGCACTAATACCATTACCATTACCATTACCAATTCAAATAAATTACTCTTACACTTGAGCCAAAGAAATAGTTTATTGATTTCTGGTATAGAAACTGTTGTTTAGTGACATGAGCTTCGCTTCACAAATTATTAACTTGAGCACTTCAACATTGCACAGTACACATTATGTATGAATTTATTATTTTATTTAGATGGTTAATAGTAAGAAAGTACATTCTAGGGCGAAATGAAAAATAACAGCTCTGCTCGAAACTACTGGTTCAGCATATTTGATTAGTTTTCTATTAGGGAGTGAGGAAGAAACCAAAAACAAGAGTGTGGTAGGCCAGGTTACAAAATCGTTTCGCCAATATGATCTATCCGACAAATTTCTTTTTTGAAACAGTGGAGACGTTATCTGTGGATTCGCCATACTTGTGCAATTCAGTTATATGGATTGGCAACGTTTTCGACTGCAAGATGGTCTACCATTAATGACTAATTCTAAGTTTGTGTGTTGGGTATTTCTCACCATACTCTCTAATGATGTGTATTGACGTGCGACTTTCTTCCGTGCAAACGGATATTACTATTTAAATTCATTACCTTTCCTAAACATTTGCGATTTATTTTAAATGCCGTCGCCTACATTAGTAAGTAAGAATGAATTATACCACATAACCGCTCAGTATTGAATATAAAAATTAATATATTAATTTAGCTTTCATTTCCTCACAACATTTGCTCGTGGGCAAAGGAAGGCCAGGCCAAGGACAATCGATTTAAGATTTTCAGCAGTCTAATACCGAACACCATCGTATTATGGTGTAAATACCAAATTACAGTTCTAGACTCTGTAAAATAAAAAGAAGTTTACATGTATTTCAATTCGGTATTTCAAAAATATGTGTAAATCCAGTTGGTTTCGTTTTTCACGCGGTACATTAAACAATTATCATTTGCAAAGATGAATTGTCTAACAATTATTTGTATTAACATGATTATTCCAAAATGATATTGAGTAGAGCTTGTAATTCAAGATCATATTTGAAACTAATTAATATTATACCCTGTTCGGGCTCTTCGCGACTAGAATTATGTTTATTATTAAGTCGTGCGACGAGAAGTATACTACGTTGTAGACGACTTATTGCGATCCCTATGTCTGTCCGTCTATCACGCGTTTCGTTTTTTTTGGAGGATTGCATAATATGAAACTAGTGTTATTCGAGCAGACGTTCGTGCGAATCAGGATAGAGCATTCTATACTGTATATAGCATTCCATACTGTACAGAGCTTTCTAATACTGTATAGAGAATTCTATACTGTTTAGAGCATTGTACAATAGGGCATCGTGTAAAGCTTAAAAATCGATTGTCCTTCACCATCCCTCTCCCATAGTCATAACCAAGTTGCGTGATCATCTGGTTACACTTCGTGTGTCCTGGTGAGATGAAAGTTGTAATAATTAACATATTGGTTTACACATTCATTGTCGTATGCGTATATACGGTATAATCCATTGTTATTTATTTAAGAATTCGGACAGCCAAAGTAATTTGTATCAATATAAATCAAAGCAAATGAACATAAATAGTAATGTCAGCTTGCACGGAAGAAAATTCCTAGTCAATAGTGGGTGGGTGCAAAAAACCGGGACCGGGAAACAAGCCCAACACAGAAACCTGAAATTAACCCCTAATATTGAATCGCTGTGCAGTCCATGACTTTAGCCACCCTCTCCAACTCAATTTCGCAGGTGGGGGAAATGCAAAATTGGATCAGTCTTCATATTATACCAAAAACGTTGCACAGAAAAATAATTTCAAAATTGTAACTCCCATTGGCTGTTGCATGTTGTACGTGGGATTGACTTCTGTGATGCGAAGACGTCATAAGAATCCCTAATACCCAAATAGTCAATTATGCTGTATGCCTGTAATTTCAGGCAGAATTGTTATTCTCCATTTCTTCCTAGAATGTACGTATTTGCCCTCTAAATAAAATAATGAATTCATAATATAATACGTAGCGTGGATAGTTTGAGACCAGTTTCAATGTTCAAATTAATAATTTGTGAAGTAGAGTTGATTCTCTTCTCGTGTCCCTAAATAGTAGTAAATTCCAAAATCCTTAAATAAACAACTAGCTCAACTGTTAGAGTAATTGATTTGAATGTTATTATTATTCCCTGCACGGCAGCTCAGTTCGTTTTATCCTCTTTGGACTACGTAGAGAAACCGGTAGTATCCCGTGAATTTTAAAACGCTAATAAATTCCTCCCTTTGAGATATTTCCACAGAGAATGTTTTGGAATCTCTGACACACACCCAACTACATTAAAATCATATCAGAAAACTCAGCTTGGTATATTTCCCATATATGTAACACTTGGACATAGCTTTGGAACAACGGAGCACTTAAAATTTGAAAACAATTTTTATTTACTCAACAATACGGTCAGCAGAACAAGTCCTGGAATTCACACTATTTTTCTGGTCGTGCACTCAAAACAATTGGCAAAGAATAGAAAGAAAGTCAAATTGAATTAGTAAAGTCGTATGGATGAAACTTGCGACTCAATACATATGCAAGAGTGCCCAAACAGACAAATAACCCGTGCCGTGCCTATAGTATGGAGAAAGACGAGTTAACCTCTATTCAGTCCTTGAATGTCATTTAAAAATAAAAAAGATCGTAAGTAATGTGTTGCGGCACGGCACGGCATGTTTGGTGGCAGTTCCAATATCTAATACTCAAATTAATAATTTGTGAAAGCCAAACCCATTTCCCCGAAACTAAATAAAATATATCTTTAGCTCGAGTTTCAGTGTAATTTATTTGTATAGGTAATGCTACTAGTAATGCTTAGTGCCCGCACACCAGTTATGTTTCGTCTTATTCCCGTTGGACTTCCTCCGGTAACAAATATTTGGTGATTCTTCGTACGTCTCTACATATATTCCAATATTCAATCATTTGACACTTCAGTAGCGTCAGGTAAGCTTCATGTGAACTTCGCTCGTCTTGTAGGATCATTGTAATTTATTCTCATTACTTAAATGTTTACAGTTTATAGAGAGAGCGACAATATCTTCTCGAATCTGTGACTTGTGACACCCTCCAGTATACGAACATGATTTCGCAAAACTCAACTTGGCTCATTTCTCATATTGTCTATTACTTGGAAATAGCTTCTTGTTTTGCTTTTCCATATCAATGGGATTGGAACAACGGAAGAGTTAAAATTGCAAGACTGTGGAGAATCATATTGTGGCGGATATGGATCGTATTGGCTGGATGCATCGCTGGAATATTGGGTGCGACAACACTTGGTCACCTCTGGGAAAGAAATGTTGACCCAACTTTTGTGATTGCTGACGCCATCTACTTTATCTTATATATATGCAGTTTCTCATTTCAAATTGTCATTTGGGACCCAAAACCTTTGGCTCTTTGGATCAACCAAATACTCCAATTGGACTCAACATTCCAAAGTATGTCGTAACATATTCAAGTTATATTGACTGAATGACTTATTAAAATTCAATTTTGTTGACAGAAACATTTCGAAAGGAGTTGATTCGACATCAAGTTCCCCCGCTTGCCTCGAATATAAAACTATACGAACAATTTCTTTGCGTTATTTTCTTGGCAATGGTAGTCTTGCCATCATTTTTTGGAATTCTTGTTCTTTGTGACTTTGACTTTTTCCATCGATTTCTACAGTCGTACTGCCTTATCGACCCGAGGCCGGAGTTAAAATTCTTTCCAATTATGGCCTTAGCGAGCTGGAATGCGCTCATGTTTGCACAACCACTTGGCCTTATCATATTGACTTGCTTGATGTACCTTCAAATTGTCAACTACTGGATACCATGCGCAACACCTATAGAGACACACCATAACGTGGACACGTTGCCAGATGGTGACATTATCATGAAGAACACAAAGCTTGGTAGTCTGACACCATCATCACTATTTGAGATCTTTCGATGTCAACAAATTTTAAATGGGTCCGCGAATCAGGTCATCAATTGTACTGGAATTGCCATTCATCAATTTGTTTTTGGGTTAATAACAGTTTTGGGAACATTCGCACTTATTAAATTGCATGACCATGAATCCGCAGCTCGAAACAGATTTTTTACCCTGTCAATATTAGCCACAGCGGTATGTGCCGTTCTCTTAATAGAGGTTGTAGAGGTTGCACTAGTGTCAACTATTCCAGAAAATACATCCCGATTCATTAAAGCTATTCGGGATGGGTATGGACATAAAAGTTGGAGGTGGAAATGTGTAAGGTCATTTCCAGTCTTACATTTACGAACCATTGGTCTTTTCTATACGTTAAAGCAACTTAGCATTCTAACGTTTCTAGTCAAGTGTTTAGAATTCGTTGTCAACCTTTGTGTCTCATTCAAATTTTGATTTTGTGCTATGTTATGTTGTACTGTAATCTGAGAAATAGTATGTAACTGCTACTCCATAGAATAAGTAGTTTAGTGGTTAGCAGTAGTTTTAACAGTAATAGCAGTATGTATATATGTCTAAACTAATAAAAGAATGATGACTAGTCATAAATATTGTCTTGTGTAGCGTGGAATTTTGGAGTGCAGTTCCAATACTCTCAAGTTATTAATTTGTGTAGCCAGTCCGCTCGGCAGTTTGCAATACTAACGTGTTTGTCTACATTATTCTGGGCTACAATTTCACCACCGTTTTCCCGTAAATGTCGTTCTTTGTTAGATTTCTTCGCATACATTTAGCGCAAAACTAGGTAATCTCGTGAATCATTTGTTTCGAGTTTGCCGTGTCATGATTTGGGCAAATTGTGGAAACTGGACAGTTTCTCTTTTCCAAGATTGCAATCACAGAGGTAGACCCATAACATCAGCCTCTTATTTTTGCAAGTGAAAAGGAGTTAACTCAATGCAGCCAATACGCAAGCATGACTAATACGCCGGCAAGGCGTATGACTCACGAAAAATTAATTTAATAATGAATTATCATAATAATATTAAATTCACACAATTTGAAATACTACAAAAGAGTACTAGTCACACTGGCTGGCTTGTTTGTGTCAACCTAGCCCGTAGAGTCCATCAGTGCTAGGTTTTGATTGGAAATCTGTGCTGTAAAATTGAAGACCGGATTTAATACTGTCAAAATGTACTTGATTTATTTAACATGTATTTTCGTACTCAGCAGAGATGAGTTAAACAAGATTGACTTTTGCAGTGGAGCTGTCTAGAAAGAAGTGAAAGGAGATACCTGAAAAGTATACGATTTTAGTCATATTTATAACAGCAGTGCAGTGGTATATTATTTGATTTAACGGGAACTAAGGGAATGGAAAACTGGCTTGGATTTCTTTCACTGCACAGAAGGATTATCATTTGTAAGAATAAAATAGTTGAAAACTAAAGAAAAGTCGTGCAGAGTTAGATATGAAATTTATCAGAACAGTGGCTAGAGAGAATATTAACCACAAGTAGAATTGTTCCCATGACAATTACCACACACTGAATTAAACATAAAACATAAATT
>JAQIXO010000304.1:0-23183 GCA_034700305.1 Protaphorura armata
TGATAATTACTGCTAATGGTTTGGTTGGATATGAAAGAAATATTTTTGGGAGCCTTAGTGTCATTGAAGGCTACACGATTGATTTTTTACTCTCCGTCCAAGGCACTTTTATTTACGTAGCGGATATAATATAATTTCAAACACTTCTTTCTGCACTTCATGATCAATACCCCCAAGAAAGAATAGTACAGATGTGACTTCAGCGATATGTATTTATCATAAACGCAACGCTGTCCTGACGTCCTGAAAGTCCTGATTGATGGAGACATGGGTTTGTACTCCTCCTGATCGCACCGCCCACACCAGCACCATCTATCGCGGGGAGACCAAAACTCCTCTCTCTGTCAATTTGGCGGGAAAGTTCCCCAGTACTTAATATTCGTTTCAGAATTATCTGAATTGCACGTGGTGTCTGCAAATAGTGAATTACGTAAAATACCGATTAGAACGCGGTTCCGAATAGAACGCGGGCCTCGAATACAACGCGGGTCTCGGCGTTACATTTGAGACTACAACGCGGTCCCGAATACAACGCGGATCTCATATAGAACGCAGGGTCTTGGGGCACTGTGCAGCATTACTTAGCATGGCGGTGCTGGTTCTCAGGTCTGGAGGTCTAGTATTACAACGCGGTTCCGAATAGAACGCGGGTCACGGGGTGCCCGATTACAACGCGGGTGTTGTAACCGGGATTATACGCTATATACATACTATGTATTTAGGTAGAGCTGTCTTCTACTGTTACAATTCTTCATGTGAACGGTCAGCCATACACATACTAAAAACAAAACAGGACGACACTGATTTAGAGTAAAAGTAAGCATAAGTTACGAAAATACGTCTCGTCTCCGCAAAAAGCTGATTTAGATTTACATGGAAACAAACTTAGGTATCTATGTTAAGCACCTATGACCTATGCATATATGTATAAAATGTGAAGACAAAAGACAACCTGTGGGTGTAATTGTACTAGCGACTTCTAATTTTAAGGCATTACGAATACGTAGAAATTAAATCTGCTACTGGTAAAAAATAAATTTTGTGTTAGTTCACCAAGTCTACTGTGTAGACACGCATACACAATATTAATTGAATGTTTATGTCAATGTTGACTCAGCATAATTTTGCTACGTCAAACAAACATTTGATTTCAATGTGAATGTATTTAGGTATAGATGTCTTGTCCTGTAAGCTGTGAGACCTGTCATTTTAATCATTACACTAACTAAATCCAATAATCATTCATAAAAACAAATCCATTGTTGACCCTTAGATAATTTTTTAATAGTGCGCTAGTAAGTGGAGCGACTGAAGGAACCCTCGCCCCGATTTACATACTTCGCCCCTGAGACATATATATGTTGTTTTATGACAACGGAGTCATCTGCTATGACTATGACATGATTGGTTGGTAGAAATTAATAAATACTCTATTTCGTCCATTCCGTTGAGAAAATAAGTATTTTGAAAGCATTTCATTTTATTTTATCAAGTCTTCATGTTCACTCGTCAATGAATTTATATCAACAAGGGAAAGCCGTGACCGTGACCCGACCCATGGATATTGATACGCCAAATTTTTTTTCGGCTTGCCTAGTATGTCCTGAATAAACTCATTTCTTTTCAACCGCACCCGCACGACACACCAAATGAATGGGTTTCATTTTTTGAAGACTAAATTAAATGACACATGCACTTGCACAGTCTAGTCGCTCAGTCTGAAAAAAATAGTTAATAATAAACTAACTCATGCTGTGCTAACTAGAGTGAGTGGGCCAAACCGAACCGTCTCCTCGTAACTTTCTGAATGACTAATGCATGGCAATAATGGTGATGCTCCAACATGTGTCTTTGGCCTTTGGTTAAGGGTAAATCGGACAGTAAATGACATGTATGATTTGATTTGATACAAAAGATATATTATAGCTCCTGAAACAAGTGTTTGTTCCGATTCGGCTGGCATGGTCTAATTGTTCTAATTATCTGACTTAAGCTAAAAAGAAATTACACTCGCTATCTATTTTGTATTCAAATTAACAGTTGTTTGGTTTCTGCGCGACAAAAGAAATTACATGTACAGGGTGAGCCAAAACCAACCGTCTTTTTGCCCTAATTTCTTCTAACACAACTTTACCTGAAAAGTGAGATAGCTATTTTGTTCTAAATTTAACTGCGCGTTTTATGAGCTATGTCAGATTGCGCTGCGCGCTTCACAGCACGCGCTGTCGATAAAAACTAGATTGCACTGGAAGTATCGAGAACCCCCTTTGTGTTCAAATTACCTGAAAATCGCCATGATGGCAGATCCAACCACCTTGAACAATGTTTCAATGAACCTCTAAGCTCTATCGCCCAAGCGCGCTGAGTTACAGCGCGCGCGAAGCGCTATGCTAAAAACCCATTTCTGTTCGAATCAGCTGAAAATAGGCATGGTGGTAGATCTGGCAATTCTGAACAATGTTTGAATGGACCACTAAGCTCTAGAACGTAAGTGCGCAGCGTCACAGCGCGCTAGATGCACAATGCTAGAAAACAACAGAGCATTGTAACTTAGCGCGCTTGGGTAGAGGAAATTAAGGCAAAAAGACGGTTGGTTTTGGCTCACCCTGTATATAGCATGTCGAATACTCACGGGCCATCATGTATAACATTTTACAATCACTCCTGTAGAGACAACACACCACCCGTTCTTACTTACTAATTGCTATCTTTCTAACTCATCAAGTCCAGTTCGAAGGTAGACAGTGTTGAGCAGAGACTAATATGAAACTGTGGCGTGTACGTGTAACACAATGGGTGCGGCTAATTCTTTTATTAGAGCTGGACACTATTATCGGAGCTCATATAAATGTACATTTCCTACAAAAATCTTTATTTCCAAATGTATCACCCTACATTCGATTTGTATTTTCCAATGAAACGACCAAGAACATTTCAGTTCCAGAAGAACTCCAAAAATACGTCCAATTTGAGAGAAGCAGGAAACCATGGTTAGATAACCATTTAAAAACCGTTCTCGAAAAAACTGGTTTCAAATTTTCATCCGGAGATGGAGAGAGTGCTGGTGATTGGATCGGATCTTGGAATAAAAACAAACGAAGAAAAGTACAGGAATTGAGAGAGTACCAAAAAATTTATCATCTCCCAGGACATATTTATTTGAGTCGAAAGTCCAAACAATATTTGACTGAAATCAACATGGTTAAAACGCATGGACTGGAGCATTGTCCATTCATACTTTCAACATGCACGCTTCCAGAACAGTTTGAGAAGTTTAAATTAGCATGGGAAAAAACAGAAAATAAATTATGGATTCTGAAGCCAACCTATCCAACTACTTTCGATGAATTTAAGTGTTCATTGTCACGTGGTATCAAACCGATTAAACATTGGAGTGAAGCAAAACACTTGGACTATCCAGGCATGGTGGTTCAAAAATACGTGCATAATCCATTTTTATTAAATGGTGAGAGTTAGTAGTGTAGTATTTTGATAATTCTTAATTAATAATTTGATATAATACTTTGACGTATGTATGTATTTTATTGTAACAGGTAGAAAAGTTGAGATCCGACTCTATGTGGTCATCACAAGCATCCACCCACTCAAAGTATTCCTATCAGAAAGAAGTCATTCCAAACTAGGATATTCAAACTATTCCGCCAGTCCGGAATCATTGAGTGACTTATGTAAACATATTCGAGTTCATCGAAAATCTGGTGATCGCCTCTGCAATCTAAGCATGAGGAAAGTACCGTTCGAAAATACCGCCATTATTTTTGAGAAGATTGGATCCCAAGGGCATAATGTAACGGAGATTAAAATCAAAATGGAAGATGCCATTATCAAGTACATTCTATCAGTCCACTCAAATCTCTTAAAGTCATGGGGAAAATTGAGACATCTGAATCGTTACAATACTTTTGCTCTACTTGGTTTTGATTTTATTTTGGATGAAACTATGAATCCTTGGAGCATTGAAATCAACACTCGTCCTGGTCTAGCAATGCATTACTTACTCAATGACATGATTGAAGGTCAACTTGTCACAGAAGTATTGAACCTAGTCGGATATCATTTACCACCACACATTGATGATACTGCAAAACGTGTTCTCTCACTCTCAAATAGTAGTGATCTGACGGACAAGGAATCAATTGTATTTCAAAAACAACTTTACTCTTCAAATCTAACTGAACAAGAGAAAGAAAAACAAAAATACTTCGTTCAATTGTGTAAATCAACTGCACCACTACCTTGTGAATACTTGGACACTATTTTGGAGAATTTGACTCCAGATGATGTTCGTCAGTTAATTGTGAGTGAGGATGAACTGGCTCGATCTTCGTCATTGTCATTCAAGAGAATATTCCCGGCTTCATCCTCGGCGGCTATTTTGAAATATGTTTCGTTGATTGATCCCGAGAGTCAATACTACTTCATGTTATTTCATGCCTGGGAGGTAAAGTACAAAATGAATATGAAATCAAGGATTGACGTTCTCGTGAAACTGGCTGGCACGAAGTATCACTTGAAGCCTTAGAATATGGTTCACTTTTAAATTATACATTTTAACTTGGTGCAGGCTTGTCTTCATCTAATGTGTAAATAGTTAGCAATGGAAATAATAAAATGTGACATGCACTGGCAGTATTCGAAAGACCTCCACCACTGACCGTAGAAAGAATGAATGAATGAACTTTCCTGCATATAATACCCAGAAGCTAATGGAGTCAAATAATATATTATATTTGTCCCTGAAAGAGTATTTAAACTCGTTAGATGAATATCCGAAAAAGCCACCACTATTTCGCTATTTCCGACGTCGTCCACAATGTAGTACACAAAAATAAATATGTGGGATAACTGTACATTTTTTAGAAATATTTTTATTTTCTATTGGGATTCCAAACCCCCTTCATTTTTCATGTACTGTAAATTGCCCGATTATTCCATATCTTCATCATCTGCACAATAATGAGTTGATTCATACTACTGCCCACTGAAGCTTAGGTCCGTGCAGGGATTTGCACTATTTGGGCGGAAGCTCCGCCCCCAAAAACTGCTCTGGGCCAATGGGGTTGCACGGCTTCTCATGCCCGCAATAGTTTTTTGGGGGCGGAGATTCTGCCCAATTAGTGCAAATCCCTGCACGGACCTAAGCTTCAGTGGACAGTATAACACGATTATTTGCAATTTCTCGTTGGAATCTGAAACCACCGTCCCAACGGTATCTCTCTTTCGAATGAAAAGTCCAATTCCATGAGGCATTTCTGTCTCTATTTGATTAGTTAATGACGCACGGAATGTACTTACCTTGGATTGGACACCTAAATACCTACATACTCAGTCCACATATTCGCATCAATTGCTCTCTCAATTTATACTAAATTTCATCGAAATGTATCCATTCCCAGTTATTATAATTCTACTTTTAACAGTTTGGAGTAAGGCAGAATTTGTTCCATCCACTGTTGACATTAACACCATCTTGGAAATCTACGATCAACACCATATTATTCTCGTTTACATCGACCAAATAGAATTTATTCCTCCTAGGACTCCACTTACAATTGTGAATGGAACCAAAATGTCTCGTCTGACGCGGAAGGACTTCAGATCATATTCTCAGCACGAACTGTTATCCAAGACTCACTACCCAATTCTGAAGGCCTCCAGATTTCCAAATACATCCAAATCCCTTGGAATGGTCCAACTAATTTTGTTCAATAGGATGAACAAGTTTAATGAACGCATTGATTGGGAATCGGTGTCTCTATTTCTGAGAAGTAAATATGTTTCCCTATCTGGAGGACCCGGAGGATATACATGGTACGCAGTGGGTCCAATTGTGGAATTTGAATTTGACTCCGTGGACCTGCACTTTGTGTCCATGTGTAAGGGAAGACGAATTGTGGAAACGAAAATGGAAGATACTCTCAGTAAATCGCCTGAATTTAGTTCGTATCAATTAAGAACTTTCATTTGGACATTTGATTCTGTGAACGACACTGTGACTGTTGCACCAGTATGGAAAAATATTCCGACCAAACACACAGTACCAACGAAATGGGTGAATTTGTCAACAGGAGGTCGTAATGTATTGGAAAAAATGAAGACAGATTTGGCGGTTGACTATCTACGAACAGCTGAATCAATGCCGTCCTTCCTAGAACATAGCTTCTTGGAGTCATCATTGCGGAAGCATTCCTCCTACGAGTTGTACATTAATCCGTGGAACAAAACAACACTCTACTTACAGATTATTCCCATGATCACCAGAAAAGATTCGTCGGACAATTCAGCCTTACAAGATATTTCTTGGCAAGAATGGCACTTAAGGACCATACATTACGAATTGTTTCCGGTCAGCTTTCTCAGGGGTTACTCAGGTGGGAATTACAGAACGATTTATATATCTTATTCATCCACTCAACGCTTCTCATTCATCTCATGTTCCATCATTGGTACAGAAGATTTCTATTACTCCACATTCCCGGCCCCCTTTGAATATGAACTCTGGAGTGTCTTAGTTGTTTCATTATTTCTCACAACCATTTTTGCTTCAATTGTTATGAACCAACTCATGACAAAGAAAGGCTCAGTCTCACCCAGCTTTCTTGTAATCCCTGCTATACTGTTGGAACAAGGGATTGAATTCAAGTCCTCAAGAGCACATTTGATATTGTACACCCCTTGGATATTGCTAGGAGTTGTCCTGTCTAATGCATACAGAGGAATAGTGACCACGACTGTCTTTGCACCCCTCTCACCCAAGTATCCCACCAATTTTGATGACATCTTGAACTACAACTTCACTCTGTACTCAAATTATTATCCGTACGCCTTAAAAGAAATTAATACACGTGAATTGAAATTGAAATATGGCAAAAAGTATTCTGATAAGTCTATAGTTCGTCACACTGAGCTTGCAGATTCCTTGAGGATCCTTTGGTCAGACGGAACCTCTAGTAGTCACTCATACTTTCAGATTTTCCAACGAATTGCTGTAACACCAGATGATGGACGGAGGAGTCCTATTGCCTCCATTATGGATGGTGACAAAACAGCCTTTGTCGGTGTAGAGTCAAAACTTTTTCAAAGTGTTCAGACAGAGAGCAATAATCCAAAGAATTTGCTAAATCCGTTAAGGATGAGCTCTGAGAGTATTCTTGAATCCAACATGGCATGGATTGTTGATCCACACGATACAACTCCTCAACAGGTGGTTGGTATCATCTACACCCGATTCCAACATCTGATTCAAGCAGGTCTCCATTTGTTTTGGGAAAATCAACTGGATCGCTCACCAAAATACCCCAACGGAAAAATTTCTAGAGCAGAATATAGAGCTGAGCAAGTCGAACCAAAAGCCTGCAACCTGAGTTCAAATATCGCTCGTATATTTTTGCTTCTATTGACTGGACTGTCGATATGCTGTTTAGCTTTTGTGGGAGAATGTACTTTTAACTATTTACCAGTGACGATTCAGGTAATCGGAAAGCGAATACAGCTGCTTATTTGCTACATCCGTAAAGGCAGAACAGAGTTTTGGGCAATGTACAGAAGCTTCAACATTCTACATTATATTAGGGATAAAGTTTTTATAGTAAAATTAAAATTATCCCGTGTATTTGAATTCTCGAAGAAATTAAATTGTAAGTAACTTTAACTAGGCGTTACACACGTTTGTCACAATATTCACACAATGGTTGTATTCTCGCGTTCAATAATCATGTGTAACTCTGTCTGTCTAGCGTGTTTAATTAAGTTTATGAAAAGGTTATAGAATTAGCTCTCATAATTTAACATTCATGTATTGTGTAAGGTGTATAACAAATACAATAATAACTTATTCCCAATATGTCAAGTTACAAAATTAAGAAAGATATCGAGACCACATTTGTTTTACCACGGAGTGATCTTTAACCGTTGAACTAAATAAAATATTTATTTTATTCAATTGATTTGATTGAAATATAATGAAAAGTAAGATAAATAATAATTAAAAGAGATTGCGCAATATAATATGCTACCAAGATGATTTCTGAGGCTTAGGGATTAGTGACATGGGAAAGAAGAACAGATTTCTGTTTCTAACGGGATTAGACCTGAAACACAAAGCCCTTCTGGAACACGACAATAGCAGCATCATGGATAATGTCAATACAAAATGAGATAGAACTTCCAATACCCACCCAAGACACCAGGCGTTTACTCCCTGGTTACGTCAACTAATAATTAGTTAGGATTTTCGCGCGTGCATTATTATTTATTATTTCTGGACTAGTGGATCCTCCTAGGAGGTACTTTATACCACGGCCCTTCCCACAGATACGACTCTGTGAGGGCATTACAACTACCTCATAATACCACGCCTGTAAGTGCAGGCTTTACATTTGCCATGCACGTATTCCGTACTTTCACCGAGCCGAATACGATTACCAAACCCGATTGCAATGCGGCGAGTCCGTGCTTAACCCGTAAGCGTACAAGTGTAATGCACCATCTCAAGCCGCTCTGGTCTGGTGTATATTCTCTTGGGATCCTTAAGCTACTTCACTTCACACCTGAACTGGAACCTTTTATTTACCAAGACTATGTCATGCCGTACATACTAATGGGCTGAATCCAGTCGGGAAATAACTCTCTCTATTTGATTAGTTTATGACGAACGGAATGTACTTCTCTTTGAAACCTGAATATTGAGTACGTAGAATTGGCTCAGTTGCTCTGCTCCCTCGATATATAAAGGTTTGAATCAACATGCTTCTGATCCAATTTATACAAATTCTTCTCTTAATAGTTTCGGGAAAGGCAGAATTTACTCGAACCCCTGTTGACATTAGTTTCATCCTGGAAATCTACGAACAACACCACATTATTCTCGTTTACATCGATGAAATAGAATTCAGTACTCCCACAATTCCCCTTACGATTGTGAATGGAACCAACATCTCTCGTCTGACCGAACAGGACATCGAATCGTTATCTCAGAACGAACTGTTATCGCAGACTCATTATCCAATTCTGAAGGCATGCAGATTTCCAAACGTATCGAAATCTGTTGGGATGGTCCAACTAATTTTATTCAATAGAACGAACAAGCTGAATGAGCGCATCGAGTGGAGTTCCGTAGAACTATTTTTGAGAAATGAAAAACTCTACCCATCTCCGGGATCCGGAAGGGCCAAACCGTACATAGTGAGTTCAAATGTGGAGTTCGAATTTGACTCTATTGACTTACACTTTGTCTCCGTTGGGATGGGAAGACAGAGAGTGGACAAGAGATTGGAAAATACTCTCAGTCGCTCGTCTGGGTTTCAAGTGTATCATCTAAGAACTTTCATTTGGACCTTAGAGTTTCTGAACAAATCTGTGGCACCAATAGGCGCAGATATTCCTTTTAAATACACACCACCAAATAAATGGGTGAATTTGACTACAAGCGGTCGTAATGTGTTGGACAAAATAAAGACAGAGATGACCGAAGACTATCTACGGACAGCGATATCTGTACCATATCGAATTTCTTCAGACCATTCCTATTTGAAGTCATCTTTGAGGAAGCATTCGTCCTATGAGGTTTACATTAAGCCGTGGAACAAAACGTCGCTCTTTCAACATATTATTCCCATGATTACCAGAAGAAACGTTTTGTCGGACATTTCAACCTTACAAGATACGTATTATCAGGGATGGCGTTTTAGGTGGATATTATACCATTTTTTACCAATTTGAATTGGTTAAATGCGTCGTACAGAACTAACTACATTTTCTATTCATCCAGTCAACGATTCTCATTCATTTCGTGTTCCATAATTGAAACAGAAGAATTTTATTACTCCATACATTCATGGTTTCTTTTCAATACGAACTATGGACTTTCTTAGTTGCTTCAATGTTTCTCACAACCATTTTTGCTTCTATTCTTATGGCAAAGCTCATGACAAGAAAAGGCTCTAATTCTCCCAGTTTTCTAGTGATTCCCGCAATATTGTTGGAACAAGGGATAGAATTCAAATCCTCGAGGGCTCACTCAATATTGTACACCCCATGGATATTAGTTGGAATTGTTGTGACTAATGCATACAGAGGAATCGTAACCACGACTGTATTTGCGCCTCTCTCTCCCAATTATCCCACCGATTTCGACGACATCGTGAACCACAACTTCACACTGTATTCAAATTATTATCCGGGCTTCAAAGATCATATTTCAACACGTGATCTTACAAAGGAACATGAGTGGCGCCACTACATAATGTTCTACACTGAGTTTGGCGATGCCTTATATAATCATTGGTCATTCGTAACCTCTAGCAATCACTCCTACCATCGGATTTTTGATCGCATTGGCTTAACACCAGATAACGGACGAATGAATCCAATGGCCTCTACCATGGACTGTGACAAAACAGCCTTTGTCGGTGTAGAGTCTCAACTCTTTCAAAGTGTTCAGAGCAACAATCCAAAGAAATTGAAAAACCCGTTAAGGATGAGCTCAGAGAGTATTCTTGAGTCCAACATGGCATGGATTGTTAACCCAGACTATGCTCCACAACATGCAATTCATGTCATCTACACCCGATTCCAACATTTGATTCAATCAGGTCTCCAACTCTTTTGGGAAAATCAACTGGCTCGTTCACCAAAATACCCTGGCGATGAAATACCGAAAGCAGAATATCGAGCTGAACAAGTCGAACCAGAAGCCTTCAACATGAACTCAAATGTCTCTCGTATATTTTTTCTTCTATTGACTGCACTTTCGATATGCTTTATTGTGTTTGTGGGAGAATGTACTTTTAACAATTTACTATTCATTATTCGTTTAATTCAACAGCGAAAACAATTGGTAATAAGGTGCATCCAAAAATGTGCAACGGAGTTTTGGATAAAGTACAGAAGCTTCAACATTCTTCATTATATTAGACATAATATTTTAATCGTGAAATTAAAATTATCTCGTGTATTTGAGTGCTGGAAGAATTGAAATTGTACGTAACTTTAACTATGCGTTACACATGTGTCCAGGGACACATGTTACTCACAATATTCACACATGGGTGTATTCTCATGTTTACGTGAGTGTGCAAGTTAACTTTTTTAAGAATATGTGTAATGAAACGTTATAAAATTAACTCATACAGTTTCTTATTCCCCATTCATAGAGTTACAAAATAAAGGCAGATATTGAGATCACAACCGTTTCAGCACTGGAGTTTATTTAACTGATGGACTAAAGACCGTTAATTTACAATATTTACAAAGTTTTATTTTATTCTCTCATCATAGTCAAAAAGTCAAACAAAAAATGATGAGTGGATAAACACCTCGTCCGTCTGAAACACGAAAATAGTTTGAGGAGCAACATGGATATGCAGTTCCTGGTAAGCAACTTCCTCGTAGCAAAGGAATGAAGGAGGAGCTCAATTCTATTCAGACATTATACACAGCCTCCTCCAGTAGAAGTATGGAATATTACGTAAATACCTGAACAATAAAAAATACTACCGTGCATGAAATAAACTTACACCTGAAGTACTGCTGACTAGAATGGTGCATAACACAAAGCATTATTAACAACTTATTCTGGCACAACGAATTGTGTCAAAAATTTATGTTCTTCGCGTCATTTAGAATTTAACATTTACAAAGGATGGATGGAACACATGCAACGAGACTCCTTAATGTTAAACATACAATTTCAAATACGAAATAGCGTATAATATTTTTTCAAATTCACAATATCACTCCGATAAACATTGTCATCAATTCAATAGGAATCAGAACTTTCAATCACGAATCATGAGGCTCGAAATTTACTCCGCGGTTACATCTACATGAACAAATAATTTGTTAGAATTTTGCGCGTGTATTTTCTCCTGGGTTTCTAGAGCAAAGCCAACTCAGAGTACACGTAGGGGAAATTAATCGACTATGTCGTGTCGTACAGAATAATTGGTTGACTCAAACAGCACGAACATTTGCAGATCTGATTATTTTCTCGTCGGTTTCGGAATCCTTGGTCTCATCGGTCTCCGTTTGACGAAAGTGTAATAGATCTAAGCATACTTTTCCCGAAGCATCGGCCTCAAGGGACCCTTTCGATGAGAGGTAGAATTCCTGAAGAAATTTGCCTTTCCGTTTGTCAATACTTTATGACGCATTCAGTAGATACTTAAATATACTCTGTACATATATTTCGCTCAGTTTCTCTGTCAATTCAAATTGGACTACATCAACATGTTTCTACTCCGGTATATTCAAATTCTTGTTTTAATAGTTTGGGGTAAGGCAGGATTTACTCCAACCCCTGTTGATATAAATTTCATCATTGAAATCTACGACCAACAGCATATTATTCTCGTTTACGTCAATGAAATTGAATTACACCCTCCCACAATTCCTCTTACGATTGTGAATGGAACCAACATTTCTCGTCTGACAGAACAGGACATCAAATCGTATTCTCAGCACGAACTGCTATCCAGGACACATTACCCAATTCTGAAGGCATGCAGATTTCCAAATATATCAAAATCTCTTGGGATGGCCACAATAATATTGTTCAACTGGACGAACAAGGACACTGAGCCCATCGATTGGAGTTCCGTGCCTCTATTCCTGAGAAATAGAGGACTCTTCCTATATGAAGGAACCCGAAGAGTCAACAAATTGTACACGGTGGGTACAAATGTAAAATTTGAATTTGACTCTATTGACGTGCACTTTGTCTCCGTGGGGAAGGGAAGACGAACTGTGGAAACGAGAATGGAAAATACTCTCAGTCAGTCGTCTAGTTTTCGTACGTACCAATTAAGAACTTTCATTTGGAAGTTGGACTCTTTGAACGACACTGTGACTGTGGCACCACTAGGCGCAGATATTCCGTCCAAATACACCGTACCAACTAAATGGGTGTATTTGACCACAAGCGGTCATAATGTTCTCCACAGCATGAAGTTAGAGTTGACGGATGACTATCTTCGAACAACTAAAGCATTATATTATTATAAGGGAATTCAGGGTGAATCCTATGTGAAGTCATCATTGAAGTTGTATTCCTCCTACGAGGTTTACATTAAGCCGTGGGACAAAACGCCTCTCTTTCTACATATTGCTCCCATGATCACCAGAAGAAACTATTGGTCGGACAATTCTACCTTGCAAGATAAGTCTTATAAGGGATGGCATTTTAGTTCAATTGTATATCGATTTTTACCAGTGAATTCGTTTGGTGCATGGTCCAGCAGAGATAACTACATTTCCCATTCATCCAGTCAACGATTCTCATTCATTTCGTGTTCCATAATTGGAACAGAAGAATTTTATTACTCCACTTTCATGGTCCCGTTCCAGTATGAACTATGGATTGTCTTAGTTGCTTTAATGTTTCTCACAACCATTTTTGCTTCTATTCTTATGGCGATGGCAAAGCTTATGACAAGAAAAGGCTCTACCTCCCACAGTTATCTCGTAATTCCTGCAATTTTGTTAGAGCAAGGGATAAAATTCAAATCCTCGAGTACTCACTTACATATATATTGGATATTGTACACCCCTTGGATACTGGTAGGAATTGTCTTGACTAACGCATACAGAGGAATAGTGACCACGACTGTCTTTGCACCCCTCTCACCCAAGTATCCCACCAATTTTGAAGACATCTTGAGACGCAACTTCACGCTTTACTCAAATTATTATCCAAATGCCTTGGACGAAGTTAACAAATATGGCTTTGACTGGCGCTCCTACACTGAGCTTGGGAATTCCATACATATGCTTTGGTCATACTGGACTAGACCATTTAGTAATGACCCATACCATCGGATTTTCGATCGGATTTGTGGAACACCAGATTGTGGACGAATGAACCCAATGTCATCTACCATGGACTGTGACAAAACAGCCTTTGTCGGTGTAGAGTCTCAACTCTTTCAAAGGGTTCAGAGTATTAATCAACATAGTTTGAAAAACCCATTAAGGATGAGCTCAGAGAGTATTCTTGAATCCAACATGGCGTGGTATGTTGTCAAATACTTTGTTCCTCAACAAGTGATTGCTCTCATCCACTCCCGATTCCAACGTTTGATTCAATCAGGTCTCCATTTGTTTTGGGAAAATCAAATTGCACGCTCACCAAAATACCACAACGGTGAAATTCCAAAAGCAGAATATAGAGCTGAACAGAGTGAACCAAAAGCCTTCAACATGAGCTCAAATGTCTCTCGTATATTTTTGCTTTTATTTACTGGACTTTCGATATGTTTTATTGTTTTTGTGGGAGAATCTACTTTTAACCATTTAACGGTCATTATTCATAAAGCTCGACACCGAATAGAATTGGTTATGTGTTATATCCGTAAACGTAGAGCAGAGTTTTGGATAAAATTCAGAAGTTTCAATATTCTACATTATATTATGTTTAAAATTTAACAGGGAAATTAAAATTATCCCGTGTAATTGAATTCTCGAAGAAATTGAATTGCATGTAACTTTAACTAGGCGTTACACATGTCCAGGGACATATATTTATACACAATATTCACACAATAAGTGTATTCTCACGTTTATTACTCATGTGTACTTGCAAACTTTAACTCTGTTTGTCTAGTGTGTTTAGTTAAGTTTATGAAAATTTTCTAAAATTAGCTCTCGTAATTTAACATACCTGTATTGTGCAAGGTGTAGCAAATACAATAATAACTTATACGCAATACGTTGAGAAACAAAATTAAGTAATATATTGAGACAACATTTGTTTTACCACTGCTCTTTAATTGTTGAACTGAAGTCCGTTCATTTACAATAAAAGTTTTATTTTATTAAATTTAATTCAAAGACATATAATAAAGAAAGTAAGATAAATAAGCCATTTCTGGCAGGGGACCTTCACATAGAGTACCCTTTCTGCTTTGTATAATACCCTTTAACCCCTGGTAAGACGGACAAAAAATTGGTTAGGTTTTCCGCGCGTGTATTTTCTCTTGGGATTGTGAAAAGACTACGTCTGTTTACATGTACTGGAAATATTCCGATCGAGCCACTCATATTGTCACGAATGTTTAGAATTGAGAGTTCCCTCGTACATTTCTGAAGCGTTAGTCTCATCCGTCCCTCTTTGTTGAAAAGTATACATCCAGTAGAGAAAATTGCCTTTTCATATTTGATTAGTTTATGACGCACGGAATGTACTTCTCCTTGAAACCTGAATATTGAGTACGTAGAATTCGCTCACGTCAGTTGATATCTCAATTTATGCAGGTTCGCATCACTCCGTCGACATGTATCTATTTCAATTTGTTAAAATTCTTCTATTAATAGTTTGTGGTAAGGCAAAAGCAGAATTTACTCCTACCCCTGTTGATATTAATTTCATCCTGGAAATCTACAATCAACACCATATTATTCTCGTTTACATTGATGAAATAGAATTCCATCCTCCCACAATACCTCTTACGATTGTGAATGGAACCAGCATCGCTCGACTGACAAAAGACGACATCGAATCCTCGTACTCCCAGCAAGAACTGTTATCCAAGACTCATCCAATTCTGAAGGCGTGCAGATTTCCAAATACGTCCAAATCTCTTGGGATGGTCCAACTTATTTTGTTCAATAGAACGAATAAGGATACTGAGCACAACGATTGGTCATTGTCTCTATTTCTGAGAAATCAAAATGTCACTCTACTAGAAAGACCTGGAATATACAAAGACTACACAGTGGGTCCAAGTGAGGAATTTGAATTTGACTCTATGGACGTACACTTTGTCTCTGTAGGGAAAGGAAGACCAATTGTGGATCCGAGAATGCAAATTGCTCGCAATTCCTGGTCTGGGTTTCGAGTGTACCAATTAAGAACTTTTATTTGGACATTTGATTTTATGAACCACACTGTAACTCTAGCATCACTAGGCGCAAATATTCCGTCTAAACACACAGTACCAACTAAATGGGTGTATTTGGCAACAAGCGGTCGTAATGTTTTAGGGAAAATGAAGGCAGAGTTGACGCATGACTATCTCCGAACAGTTGACTCCACACCAAACATGTATTCCCCGGACTATTCTATTTTGAAGTCATCATTTGGTAAATATTCCTCCTACGATCTACATATTATGCCGTGGAACAAAACGACACTCTTGTTACAGATTATTCCCATGGTCATCAGAAAAGGTTGGTCGGACAATTCAACTCTCCCAGATATATCTTGGCAAGGATGGCAGGACAATACAATTTCACACCAATTTTTACCAGTCAATTGGTTCAGTGGTTCGTCAAAGGAGATGTACAGAACAAATTATATTTCGTATTCATCGACTCAACGGTTTTCATTCATCTCGTGTTCCATAATTGGAACAGAAAATTTCTATTACTCCACATTCCTGGCCCCTTTTCAATATGAACTGTGGACTGTTTTAATGGCCTCATTGTTTCTCATAACCATTTTTGCTTCAATTGTCATGGCAAAACTCATGACAAAAAAAGGCAGAGTCTCTCCAAGCTTTCTTGTAATCCCTGCAATATTGTTGGAACAAGGGATTGAATTCAGATCTTCTAGAGCACACTTAATTGTGTACGCCCCTTGGGTATTGCTAGGAGTTGTCTTGACTAATGCATACAGAGGAATAGTGACCACAACTGTCTTTGCACCCCTCTCTCCCAACTACCCAACCAACTTTGATGACATCTGGAACCACAACTTCACACTGTATTCAAATTATCGTCCGGATGCCATGCACGCAATAAACGAGCGGGATCTTAAAGATGAATCGTGGTTGAGCAACTTTATAAATATCTACACTGAGCTTGGGTTTGCATTACGGCTATACTACGAGGGCAATAATCACTCATACCATCGTATTTTAGATCGAATTGGTATAACACCAGATAACGGACGAATGAATCCAATGGCCTCTATTACTGATTGTGACAAAACAGCATTTGTCGGTGTAGAGTCTCAACTTTTTCAAACTGTTCAGAGTATTAATCAACACAGTTTGAAACACCCGTTAAGGATGAGCTCAGAGAGTATTCTTGAATCCAACATGGCATGGATTGTTGACCCATACCACTATCCACCTCCTCAACAAGTGGTTTCTGTCGTCTACACCCGATTCCATCATTTAATTCAATCAGGTCTTCAATTGTTTTGGGAAAATCAACTTGGCATTTCATCAAAATACCCCAACGGAAAAATTCCGAAAGCAGAATATAGAGCGGAGCAAGTCGAGCCAGAAGCCTTCAACATGAGCTCAAATGTCTCTCGTATATTTTTGCTTCTATTGACTGGGCTTTCAATATGTTTTATTGTTTTTGTGGGAGAATGTACTTTTCGTAATTTACCTGTCATTATTCATGTAATCCGACAGCGAACACAATTGGTAATGTGCTACATCCGTAGGCGTAGAAGAGAGTTTTGGGTAAATTTTAGAAATTTCAATATTCTACATTATATTAGGTATAGAATTTCTTTTGGGAAACTAAAATTATCCCATGTATTTGAGTGCTGGAATAAAAGGAGTTGTAAGTAACTTAATCTGTAAAGGCTTTGGCCTGTGTGCAGGGACATATGTTAATATTCACAATGTTCACACTATATGTGTATTCTCATTCTCACGTTCATTGATGTTTGCAAATATTTAACCTTTCAATGCAGAGTGTATTTAGTCAAGTTTAGTAATAAAATGTTGTAAAATTTACTCACAATGCTTAACATTCACACAATTTGTAAGGCATTTGTGTAATAGCAAATACATACATTAATAATGTATTCCCCGTACCATCAGTTACAAAATAAAGTAATCTATTTAGTCCACATCAATTTTACCAATTCTGTCTATTTTAAGGCCAGGGATTGCCGCCGGTGCGCCGCAAACCTAGGCGCCGCGGTATTTTTGAGATTGTAAAAAATAGGAATCGTAGCTTGATTCTCGAATAAAAAGAAAATTCGACAAAGAAATAACCATGTCCTCCGTTCAAAATTACTCCACTTTCAGGAATCGTATTCCAAAAATCGAAGTGCATGATGAATTCGGCCAATTGTCATTCAAAAAAATATTCCCGGCTTCACCCTCTGCGGCTATGGTGAAATATTTTTCGTTGATTGAACCCGAGAGTCAACACTACTTCATTGTTTGCGTCTCTAAACAAAACGTCTTATGTCTTCTAAATGTTTGGAGCAATTCTCCAAGAATGCTGCTATACCAGATAAGACACCGTCAAGAGCCGAAGCTGACTTTTGTGTGTGCGTAGTAGTGAAAATAAACCTCTTTGGTTTTATTTAAATTCAACTAAAATTTGGAAATGAAGAATTAGTAGACAATGACTTAGGTTTGAGCTAAACTACCAAAACTGCCATAAATTATTTATACAGAATTAGGAGTTAAACTCGGGTGAGATTCCTTTGACTGGAACTCTGGACAAGACTTGGTTTCAGATTGAGTTCTAATTCACAAGTAAGTGGAAGTAAACCAAATCCACTTGAAGGTAGGCACAAAAGATCACACTGCACTGCACATGGAGATAAACTCCGTTTGTATGGCCGTAGGGGGCGTAGCACTTATCTCCGGCGCCCCGGACGGATCAAAATAAATTATTTGATTTTTGAATTTCTTTATACTCTTTATCGAAAATCCTTATTGGCTATAACACGTGTTTTTCGAATCGAAAGATTTACTTTCTAGTGCTTTCATTTTAACTAGTGCAACAACTACAGGCGAGATATGCAACATTGATTCATTGAATCTTTGGCTAAAATATTCTACGCTGGGTTGGATTGTGACAAAATGACAAAAATGATTCTTACAATTTCACATAATCTATGATTTAGAAAAAAAATATGGTGCAGTAGGAATTGAACAACAGTTTCGCTTTTCAGTCGACTTGTAGCCTTTTATGTGCTAAGATGATTCTTGATACACACAAATATTACTATTCATACTTCATACATATTGAATGAGTTATTTTGGGGAATAAAACTCCCAGGGTTTGAAAAACTTGTGATTTTTATTTAACTATCCAATAATTATCAATGCTAATTATCATGGCGCCCTGGTTTTAACACCCCACCATGCCACCATTACATTTGTCGGTGTTACAGGCACATGCACTCTTAGATTTTCTTAGAAATTTCACACAGAAGGAGGAGGGACGATACTTCCAAAATTGATATAATTTTCCATGGGTAACGATACAACTGAGTTTGGTTGACCCTGTTGTGTAAGTTCAGTCTTGGAATGAATAAATATTATTTTCTGTGAACTATTGTGAATTACAGTATCGAGGAAAATAAACATTGAGTAGAAATTACAATAACTTCCGGGATTTTTTCTTCGTAGTGGCTTTCATACATTAGCAGTAGTAATGACCCCGGAAGTAAAATGGATGTTTTTTCTGCATGACATATAGAATTGGAATGGCACAATGGCATAGGATCCAAGACTGTGAAGTGTGAACGAACGCCAACCCTGAAAGTGGTATGTATTTGATAATTTAGTACTCCTGTTCCTGTGGAGTGTACAGAAAGGTCGTGTTGTAAATTCAAAAGAAAACTATAATTTAATTCTAAATTGTTATTCCATCAACCTTGACCACAATTGTTGATTACCAACTACAAATAGGACCATACCAAAGTCTATCGCCATGGATTCGATGAAGGGATCAACGAAATCGGAACCTCTGTCTGTATTTGTAAGTCTCAGGAATTCAACGTTACCCAAAAAAGAACCGATTTTATACGCAATACCCTTTTCCAAAGAAAAACAGGTGACTGGAGTTGAGAATCCAGATTGCTTTGTTTGTTTATGCATAAATTGCACAGTATAATTTTTAGCCCAAACAAATAATCAAATTAAGAATTATAATTTTTGAAAACTAATGACAAATGATGAAGATGAAGCAAACCTCAAGTGTAATTCCTAGTAGTATAGTATACGTACATTTATCTTCCTAAAACTTCTATTCTTCTAATATATATTAATAAAGTTAAGTAACTCATGCTTTGAAATTCTTCCATGTACAGGTTGGTGCACAGGCTCGGGCTGGAACTGACGAAACAAATAGTGAGATGGTGAAGTGGTGTGGGTTAGAGCCGAAGGAGCCTCCATTATTAAACGATGTGGTATGTTTTCAGTAATGACTTTTTTTTGGGAACTGGCTTTGGGCTTTGGAAATGACTTCTTACCCTCTGGTGTCTACGAGGAGCGTCAAGTTGAAATGCCAAAGTAATTTTACCAGCGTCACACATTACATTCACACACAGTTGAATTTATTTATTATAAATGTAGTTCAGTTGGAGTCCTGTCCAGTTTTTACACTTTGGTTTTCAGGGATTCTTACCGGTTTTCATGAATTTTTAAAGTTATATTCCGAATGGTTTACGCACACAGCAAGACAGAACGAAATTGAGCCAGGTTTTCCAGAAAATTTATAACGCCAACTTAACTTCTTTGGGTCTTTAATTGGCAATGAACGCAATCTGACGTTTACCATGATGTGCCTGATTTAAAATTAAAAAAGATTTAACACCAGGGCACCGACTCTCCTCGGATAATCGGGAATTTCCTTCCAAATTTTATTAGTCAATTGGTTACACCATTTCTAATGTGGCCCTCGAACCCAAGCTTTTGCCCCATGAATAGTCGATGACTTAGTCGATGAAACGTGCTTCAGACGGCTTACAATATTTTTCTCTGCAATTTTTTTTAAACTGTCCATTATTGCTTAGAAGGGTTCATAGAGAATAGATTTTTTTGAAAAATGTTTGCAAATTTTACAATCTAAGAAAAACCGCGGGGAGTAGGTGAACTGAACTGTAATTGTACATTTCAATTTATTGCAGATACTCAGCGTATTATTTGAATTCATGGGAGTAAAGGATTTGAAGAATTGTCGACTTGTGTGCAAGAAGTGGTGTGTTGCATCCCTGCCAGCCGCTCGGTCAAAATTCCAGGTCAAACTCATCGGAGACGCCGTAGAAATGCCAACAAGACTCACAAACTGTGTTGAAATGCTTAGACAGAACACACTGGGAGTTCCGTTCGTAATGTATATTCTTGACCCATGTTGTACAACAGAAGGTCCTGGTCAAGAATTCCTTCAAATGTGTGGGAGCAGCGCAAAGACAGTTATTCTCGGGCAGGGTTATCTTGACGACGTGTCTGCAATGGCAGTCGAAGATATCTCAGAGTTACTGAAATTCATGCCAAACATTGAACATTTCGTCGTTGCGTCTTGCATTAAGTCAAAAAATGGGAAAGTGGTCAAATTATTTCCTGACGAATCCTCCAGCAAACCAACACTGACGTTCCTAAAAAAATTACACTTATATGACATGGATCCTGACAAAAAGAGCCAACAATGTCCAACATTTGTTGAAGAATTGTTGTCTGTTGCTCCAAATATAACAGATTTTTTTGTGGATGATGTTAAATATGATCCGGAAAGAAGTAGAATTGGCCAAGTTTTGAAAGCCATTGAAAAGTTTGAACGTGGGCCTATCATTAGAAGCTTGAGCTTCTTCAGTGGACAGATTGAGCACCTTGAATCTATACAAGAATTGGCTGAAAATGGAATGAAATTGAAGAGTTTTGATTTCTCCTGTTTCTTTTCCGAGACGCAAGATGCGGATCCAGGTCTATCTAAATTCCTACCAGTATTGGCCTCATTTTTCAAAAATTCTGTTGGACGTTTTAACGTGGATGAAGTATGCCATGATTTTCTCGAATTACCAATCTTGCCAAAACTTAAAACATTGGAGCTCAATATCTCCCGTGATTTTGACACAAAGTGTGTCAATTTGAAGAAACTGTGTCCAGCCTTGAAGGAACTGGAATTGTATTATTGGCGGAGCGATAATGATTGGGAATGGGAAACATTCTTACCAAACTCTGAACCTTGTCCAAATGTAAAATCATTCACTGTTCAAGGTTTCATGAAAATTCAAATATTCGACCACATGTTGAATATTTTTCCAACATTGACAAAACTCCATTTAGACGTTAAACCGGATGGTGCACAAATTTTAAGAAAAATCATGACTCAAATGACACAATTGGAAGATTTGTGTGTGAATGGAACGGTAGAAGGGATCGAGAGCATTGACGCTTTCTTGATTGGAATTCCAGTTGAAGGTCTCCAACAACTTGAGCTCTTGGTCAATGAATTGAAGGAAATGTCAGTCGAACTTCGAGCACAGACGATTCAGCAGTACAGGACTCTAGATTCTCAGCTTCCGTCCATTTCAAATTTAACAAGTAAGAAAAGCAAAACTTTTGTTGACATAGTTAATTGACGTTCTCTGTATTTTCTGGTTTTTGTGTAGTTTAGTTATGAATTGATTTAAGGTCAACATACTTGTCGGATTTTATTTTCTCTTTGTGGTGCTTAACAGATTTGAAACAGTTGTCGTTAAATACTACTGGAAGAGTTGATGCGGAGGCGAGGGAAACAAGAATGACCGAAGTTTTCATGTTCTTCGGTTTGTATTCAATGAAACATATCAACAGATTAGAAATTGCAGATTGTGAGGTGAGAGTGACACGGAAAATATTTATTCCGTATTCAGTTTTCTAAGGGACGGTACTAGTTGCGGGGTATGCTCTTTGGGCCCTTAAAGGAATTTCTATTACAATGTCATATAATTTTGGTCGGGGATTCTAGCCGTGGTATTTCGGGGTTACAAACATGAAACTTATCGAACTGGAAAAAGTCCTGCCGGTATTGAATCAAAGGGAACGTCTCTTCGGTTCAATACCGGCAGGATTTTTTCTTCCCAGCGTGACTCACGCTGCATGAGTACCATCCTTTACTTGATGGTACACATTTCACAATAATATTCTCGGATCTATGGGGATTGTTGTGATATGTTTTTGTTATGTGATTGTTTTGGTTTGACAGTTCACAAAGGCTGGCTGTGAAATATTGACAGCCGAGATGGGACTAGAGAGTTGGAGTTTTCAGGCCGAGAATGATGTTGAAATAATTCCTGGTGGAGACAGATGAATGAATGCGAATGGAATGGACTGAATTCATTAAGGAATAGATTAAGTAACAATTTTCTAAACAATCTTTGAAGTGTATTAGTTAAGATGCCTTTCGGGGGGGTCAGAGTGGTGAGACGGTCAATGTCTTATTCTCTCTGTCCATGATGCTTGGTTCCCTTCCAAGTACCC
>JAQIXO010000305.1:0-23175 GCA_034700305.1 Protaphorura armata
GGATGGACGGCCCTTTGGGTTAGTAGATTTGGCATGGGTTAGTACGGTTAGTAGGGTTAGTAGATTAGTACGTCCCAAGGTCAAAGTCCTTGTTCACTGTTCACTCTCCAACTCAAACCTCGATAGGAGAAAAGCGCCTGTGACCAATAAACATACGTGGAATTGGTCACGGGCACTACCCGCGGTTTTTTTATCCCAAAATTAATGAGAGTCACATGAACTCTCCCGCGTATCTTTCAAAAACGTCACTCATTTATCCTTGGCTTCGCGTAACTCATCACAGACAAGATGGTCTCTTTTAGCCCCGTTCAGAAGAATATCAGGTACTCCGGTCGTTGTTGTACCCTCCAAATGTGTACGTGTATTACACGATGATAGTGGTTAAGACATGGGGATGGGATACACGGAATTGCATAGAACTATATCATATCTGCACTAATTTCGTAGGAAAATTACACTCAAAACAATTTTCCTGCTATAGGTACACTTGAGTTTTGCCTGAACCAATTTTGCTCCAGTGTGTAGTGTGTGATCTCCTGTTTGTGTGTTGTGTCAGGTCAATTACAAATTACAGTATTTCAATTACAGTATTTCAATTACAAGTAATTCAATTACTTGTAATTAATTACACTGGCCTCTAATAAAAGTACTTGTAATATTGTAATATTGCCTCCATCCTGCTTAATTGTAGATCTGGTAGAATGTAATTTATTGTGCCTGCAAATTGTACGATATTTTTTAATAGAGAATTAGTTTACTAAAGATAAATTGTTGAATCATAAACTTAGGATTTAGGAATCATATCTGATATCTGAGCTAATGCCAACTTGCACAATCCATAACGAGAAAAGGCTCTCGTGTGTCTGCGACCTGCGACATATCTGCTATTGTTCTTTGTTTTCGCCTAATAGCGAAAAGAAAACTAAAATTCCAAGCTCTTTAATTGTTTTGAACTGAATTTGCAGAAAGAGGAATAATCACAATATTATATTTTTGTATTTTCCTCTAATAATTACAATATGTATCAAAAAAATTCGCACAATGAATACATTTTGATTTAACCCGTACATAAATGAAAAGAAATGCTAATTTTAGCTTCTTATAAAGAAATCTGATGAATACTAAACATTTTGTAAAAATTATTACATAACAATCGATTATTAAGCTTAAGCCACATATTCCGACGCATATCAAGTAAACTAAAAACACGAGTTGAAGATTCGTTGAAAGTTGTCTCACAGGTTTTCGGTTCTTCAAATCCTCAGAGGCATTCCGTTCCACTTTCCTTTTCCTTGCTGAATTTCCAATTCGACTCCAGAACGAATAAGCACCCGACTGATGAAATATTTGGATTCGTTCATGGATCAAATCTTCCTCTCTTCCAAAAACAGACACTTGCAAACCAAATCCATTTGATAGGATTCGGGTTTGACCTTTATAGATATTTTTACCCTTCCCCTTAGTTTCCTCGAGAACCATGTCCAAATTTTCATCTACATCGGCATAAACTTGGTTCTCACATTTTAAGATTTCTTTGCTGATACTAAGATTACTGCTGTGGCAGGGAATCATCCGGAGACCCGAGTATGTGAGATATTCATACATAGCAATTTCGTTATCTCCAGTTCTTTTTCCAGATGCATTACGTTTTTTTAAAAGATCCAAATGCCACTCAGCCGCCGTTGACAAAGGAGATTCACGAACAATCCTCGGTAACCACATATCAATCAAATATGGATATTTAATATAGTGTTCACAATATTCTTTGTTCCTCTCAAGGTACCTTACAGACACTGCAGGGAAAACTGTGTAGTTGGCTTGAAAAACCTCTTCAAATGTTCTGAGTCCGTGAGATGGCGTTGGTGCGATTAGTCGCGTGATGGCCACCCCTTTGTACGCATTCGTCAAAACAATACACATGAGATAAAACGGGCCGAATGCACAAGTATAGAGTGGTAATTTTTGAATGAATTTAGAGAAAGATGGACTTTGTTCCAATATGAAAGAGAGGAGAATGAATCCCACGTCATCCTTACTTCTTTTGAATCTTGAGACCTTGTACACAATTGTATAGCTCACTGTCCATGTCACAATGAGTCCAATCCAAAGGTTCAACTCAAAGGCAACAAAGTAACTCCCAAAAGAGAGGTCTGTCACAAATTCTCCACAAGTAATGAAATTGTAATCAGCAGTATGTGTTGGGATAAAAGAGTCAGATGAAGGTTGGCCAGTGATGTAAGCCATTGTCCGCGGTACATTGTAGTGTGTAAAAATATAATCAAATTCTCGTGATTTAGGTGGTGAAAGTCGTAATTCTGTTCCCATTTCCGGGACATAGTTGAGATGACATATTGAAACATTCACAAACAATTCAGCAATGTAGGAAATTGTAGTCAGAGCTATGAATGCGCTAGTGTCAACACTTAAAACTCTTAAATTGTAGTTCGAAAAGGGGTTATCTAGAGATCGACATCTGTATGAATTGTGCAATGTTTTAAACGTATTCGGACCAAACCCTACAGAAAAGCGAGACTTGTCGAAAGGAGCAATGTCAAACAATAGATTGGAACAAGAGGATTTTGCAATGTCTTCGTACCACTTGTTCATCTCATCTCTCGAAATGCTTTCATTGTAGTTTCGGACTCTAGATGAAAATATACACTTGTAGGGAGAGACAAGTTGAATTCCATATCTGTTTGTCTTGTTTGAGTAGAAATATAGAAATATTGGCGGAGTGATGCCGATGAAATTATCCGGTGTTTTCCTCATGAAATAAAACCGTTCTTTCAAGCCATCATACAGACGGTGAATAATTTGGGCAATGTCACAATCATTATTATCACTTTCACGAGTGTTAGAAAGAATCATTTGAATGTAAATGTTAGTGTAAGATGGGACATGGGAGAGTGGTGTATTAGTCTTATAGCTATAGTCGTCATCAATCCATTGCCTCCAATATTGACTGACATACTCAGTGGTCACTTTTAAATCTTCCTGGCTACACGGATTCGGAGAAATCATTGTGATTGCCACACAGATTTGTTTTAAATGACCCATAGCCCAATCCAACGGTTCAAACTGAGTTCTTAACTTCACAAATGGAACACTCGCTCTGTATTTAGAGACACTCGTTACATTTGTAATGATCACAGTAGGTTGGAGAATAGGAATCAAATCCATTTGTCTGAACAGGAATACATGTGTAGAACAATTCTGAGTGTGTCCCAAATACCCGTTCAAATTAAATGGCTTGTCATTGTCAGTAATACCACATAGTATTTTAGGCAAAATAATGTTGAAACACAAAAGAACAGTTAATTTTGAATATCTTGACATGATTAACTGGTGACAAATATGTAATGAATATTATTAGACGGATATTTGTATCGCAATGTCACAGTTCGAGCTCAAGTTCAAGTTCGAAACAGCTCAAACGGAGAATAGCTCACAAAGTGTATGTTTGGCCGATATATTAAATACAAGGACAAGAAATATGGCTTGATTACTTTCTTGGCAAGAATGATTCTCTAGAATAAAGTGTGATGAAATAGTCCATAGTAAAATATTGACGACTCCACTATCATCTGCATTTCTTTGCATGGACGATGGAGGCCATTAATACGAGTGAGCTTCACACGCAAGGTGAACCAGAAAATAATACGAGTGGTTGGAGTGATCATACCGATTTACTCCGACTCCGTGAGTAGGAGACAACTTAGAATTCAAAGTTCACAGTTCAGACTAGAAGAGTTTGAATAAAGTGAATTGCTTTTGAGAACCATTTCTTGCTTTAGTTGTCATCAGTTTTAGTTGCATTTTATTGTTATATTTATAGCTATGTTGTTTTCAGTTTTCGTCTATGGATATGGTTATAATTAAGGAGAGCGTGCGAGTGGTGTCATGAATATTTGATTCTCATAAACTTTTCAGCCCTTGCAACACTTTGTCAAGAAAACGAGTCTTGCGACTCATCCGTGATATGTTGTGATCTTCTTAATTACTTATACCATCATTTTATGTTGTCTTCAAAGTACTGCATGCTTTTCAGAATTGTTTACTTGTGTTACACATGCTAAATATGCTTAATATGCTCGGGGAATTACTCGTTTTCTGTCAATTTACTTCGCGTACCTAGCGCCAAGAACCCCGCAAGAAATAAGGCACATGCCCTTGGTTGAAAACAACTATTCTGATTTCTTATTAAAAGAATTTTAATTAAAATTTTATGAAATATCGACAGAATATTTTACACAGCATTTAAAACTAATTTCACCAACTCAAATTACACCAGAATGGTTTTGGGTCAATCATCCGTAGATAAGCTCCGGAAATGAGTCCACCCTGAACAGCGAACCAAACGTTGGTTCCATCCACGCGCTCACCAGGAATTCGGCCAGTCAGTGTCACAACTTGTCCTTCCTGGAGTGTCCCAACGACTGGGGCAGTTGTGCTGGCTCTTTCGCGAATGTTCAACCAAGTGTAATCACCCACGGTCACAACCCCCGTACATTCCGGTCTTCGCATGAATGTACCATTCCTAGAATTTTGAATATTCTTCAAAATTATAAGTCCAATGCAGGATTCCAAGATATTCGAACTAATAATGTCGTGTGTCGATAATATTTCAAAACTTTGCCATAAACACTGCATGCAAAATAATATATACTTTCTCTCAATTTTTCTAAAATACAAAAATTATAAGGTAAATGTGTATGTTAAATCAAATGCGGTAATTTCAAAAACTCATGCATTCTGTACATTATTTCTTATTTGTAGTTTTTAAGCATTGTTAAATTATAAATTCAGAAAAATTACCCAAAACTGGGAACAAGGACCAAAATAAAAAGAGCGGAGACAAATAATTGACACATACTGGCGGTGATATGATGGTTCTGAGTCTGACCTGTGTATAATATTACTGCTACGATAAGCTGAAAGAATATAATTCAATTGTACTGAACTGTTAATTAAAAAGGGCATTCTTATTTATAGAATCTAGGAGAACCGCAAAAAGAATTTATTCAGGAAATATGAGTGACTAAATTGAAGTATGCATCCGGGAAATATTTTTTTTATGGTTTTAGTTGCAGAAATTACGTTTCGTTCTCGCAACCGTTCAATGCAACATGCAATTCAGGAAAAAGACTTCGGTTTTACCAAAACAAAACGTCAATATCCATTGACGATTCGTCAGTAGAATCATTGTTGGCTTTATTGATTTGTACTCGGATCATACTGCCATTCGATTCTACTACATAAAAATGTAATGTAAATGCAAACTTATGAGTGCGAAAATCTGCAAGTCTGATTGGAATACGAATATCTTATTTTAGAATGTGGAGTGGACCCAACAAGACCCAAACTAGTTGTTCGTTAAAACCCAAACCAGAACAAAATTAACCATGGCTTTCTTGGTTGCATGAAGCCAGGGGCGTCGGACTACAATTTTGCGCCCTGAAAGTTTGACAGAAATTCGCCCCCTCAGAAAAAGACGGTCACAATTTGGAACTTTCAGAAGCTGTCATTTACTATTTTCAATATGTTGTATATAGCGCTTGACACCCTAAACAACTTTTGTTAACCTGAGAAACTCTTTGGACATTGTCAGAGGCATGGGCAAATCCAGACAAATTAATATACTCAAAAGTTCGTCAGGGCATGTCATATCATAAAAATGGGCTGGGCCCCCTGCACGAGTTGTAATTTGTTGGTTCCAAGCTTGATGATACAATATATAAAATTTGCGAATTCCGGGATTTCTGATGTAAAAAAGGAATCTACTCACTGTTTTCACTGAATTAATAAATGTTCGTCAACTTTATCTAAAACCGCTTTACTCGTTCTTGCATGAGTTTGAACTCACTTTTCGGCCGTTCGCAGAATGAAATCGAGTGTTTACCCAAGAACCGGCCCGGAGGGCCGAAATTTTTTTAAGAATTTTGACTGTGGGAAGCCAATTCCCTTATTTACGACACTGATATCTGACCGCCCGCGCCCCATTCCCATAAAATATTATCCTGCTGACCTGCTGTTCATCGTTTGTGAAAATATGTTCACATACATAACCACGTATGTTTTCTTTCTAAAAATCGTATTTTATCTAGTGCTTAGCGAAATTTTTGGCGCCCCCCAGGCCTCGGCGCCCTGAAAATAGCTTTCACCAGCTTTCATCGTTCCGACGCCCCTGCATGGAGCATACAAAAGTGACTTACTTTTGCCGCACCCTGTACAACTTCCAAAATAGTGCCGCACTTTATAATAAGGCTGAATGCTGAATTTTTAAACAAAATAAAATTCCGACGAATTTAAGATTTGTAACTATTGTAACACCATTGATATTTTTTTTCCGGGTCTTGTGAACTTTACATTAACAGTGGTTACCTTGTAAAAAATGACGGACTCGTTAACAAATGGTATAAGGGACATTGGTAATGGTAACTGATACGAAAGAATTAGGACCGGCTCGGGCTTATATTTAACACACATGACATAATTTACATACATGTGTAATATGTAGGGTTACACGCAAATTAACTCTCGATATTTGCGCTAATGTGCTATACTACTAAACTAGTCAACCAAATGAATTAAAGCCACTATTAATCAGTAGTATTTTTTTATCACAAACAATCTTGAGCAATAAAACTGGGTAAAGCCTTTTGCCAATATAGGAATCAATGCAATGCATGCTAACGTTAACGCACATTACATTCACGTGTACATTACAGGTTAACCTAGTGCCAAAAGTAGAAGAGAGCAGAGTGAGGTAGGAGTGGATCCAAAAGCACACTCCACTCAACCGAGGTAGCGTGGCCGAGCGGTCTAAGGCGCTGGTTTAAGGCACCAGTCTCTTCGGAGGCGTGGGTTCGAATCCCACCGCTGCCAGTAATTTTGCCATTTCTTTTTTAACTTAAATGGGTTTACACCTACAGTTTACTTGCATGGCATTATATGAACAAGCTTTTTGCAATGTTATTCATGGAAATATTAGTCAATGTTCGAATTAACTGTCTGATGCCAATAAAATAAATACTCCTTGCCCTTGTGCAATTTTTATACAAGTTTTTTTAATATGGACATCTTCTGCATGGAGACACTTCTGGATTTGCTGTCTCGTCTAATCTGTGTGTGTGTAACTAGGCATAGGCACTGAATAAATTGAATTAGATACGAAATACTTTCTGCAATTTACTTATAATTTATTTTGAACTAGGTGTTTGTTAACCAAATCAAAAAAGAGATTAAAGTGTCACATGTCGCATTCCGTGTTTACCTTGCATCACCGTGCTACATGAAGTTATTCCCAAAATATAGAAATGAATTTAAAATAGCTCGTCCAGGATTGCATTCACAACAAATGGATATTTTTCATAATCACTGTAATCCTCAGCCACTGGAAGTGTCTCATTTTTTTTCTTCACTTGACGACGAACATTCTCATCATCGTCCTCCTCTTCATCCTTCTTTTCATCTTCATCCGAAATGTCATCTTCATTTTCTTCATCATCCTCCTCATCCTCGTCGTCATTTTCTCTTTCATTTGAATCCACATCCGCATCCTCATCGCTCTGCCGACTTAACGGCGATATCCTTTGGTCATTGTTAACATGGTAGTAGTTTTGGGGCACTTCCATTCGATATCGACTGTTTAAATACATCCATGGCACTCTAGCCGGTATTGGCTCCACTGAATAGCCGGGGTCGGTGTCAGTGTCGATACTGGACAAATAATGCAAATTATTTTCAAATATGATTTGAGAATCATAATTTAAGGTGAAATTTTACCTGAAAGGGTACTCCCCTTCTGAGCCTCCTATTTCATAGTCTCGTCTAGCAAATGAGAATTGGTCTGGTTCAAAATAACCGTAACTTTCGCCATTTGAAGAACTAATGAAGCCGAGTGAATCTAACAATAATCAAATGTTTCCTTGGTTTAGGTTTAACTTTAGTATTGTATCTTTGATCTTGAAAAGTATTGAATCTTTACTTCTCTACTTTATCAATCTGGACTTACAAATAAGGGCTGGTAGCAGAACCAAAAGTCTGAATCCATTTCTAATTTTCCACATGGTTGAGGACAAGAATTCCAAAAAAAATATAAACAAATCTAAACAATTGTTATGAAATGATGCGAGAATTGAGTATGAATGAACATGGGCTTATTCACATAGTTGGAGTTGTGTATTGAATTTATTCGTTCATCAGACTCAAACTCAACTTACCACATTAAGGGTTAGACCCGGAACCGGTTGTTCAACCTCTCGGGGCATTTAGTTCAATAACTCCCTTGTGGAAGACCATAAGTAGATGTTAGGTCATTCACAAGGGAATAAAGAGGTGCAACAAATGACAAGAAATTAATTCATGGAACAAGAAATTCACGTGAACAGTGAACATTCATGTATGATGATCTTATAGAACACCAAGATTTTTGTGGCATTTTTGTGGTATGGTAACAGAAATCTTAACCTTAACCTACAATTTGTAATCAACGAAGTAAGTTAAAGTTCTGCTGTGACAGATGACAAGTGACAGATAATGGAGAGGACCGCTCACTGCTCACATGCATGTAAATGCATGTTGTAAATAATGTAACAATATGAATTAGTAAACGAATGTTAATTGTATAATATTCCTGTGCACCAGCATAGCATTTTTACGTATGTCTTTCTAATCATCCCGTTCTCCAACCTCGCCTGCTAAACTGTGAGTGTTAATTTTTATTACTTGTCAATTATTAGTCACACTGACTAATAGACTCGTATTGTCATTGTGGTCACACTACACAGACTACACTACATCTGCACTCTGCATCTGTCAACCGGCCAAAAGTTCCCACTGGGTGTACATTACCATTATATATTACATGTACCTGGTACAACTGGGCACATGTCCTTAAAGACATATTCAATGTCAAAGCAAGTTATATAACAATCACACCCATTTAACTTTATAGTATAAATGAACCGTGTCCAGTTAACCCTTAGTTTGGCATTGACACTCCACTACTCCACACTCCGTCCATTCTGTTTGTTCAGCTCAGTATTCCACTCCTTCAAGTTTTTCACGGCCGGTGTATTCAATATCAATAATGTCAAAACCAACTCTTGGCTACTGGGACATTCGTGGGGTAAAGAAAATCCACATGTTAAACCTTTTAAGAAATTGTATAGAAAATCTAAAAAATACTAAAATTATTTTAGATGCATTTGTATGATGGATTATTTTATTTTAGTTCGGTCAACCCATTCGAGCTTTACTGGCATACCTGGGTGTGGATTACAATGAGAAGACTTACCCGGATGGAGACGACGCTACACGTGCAAGTTGGTTTGATGAGAAGTTCAACCTGGGATTGGATTTTCCAAATGTAGGCATAATGGCAATCCCTTCGTTAGTTCGTATTTAAATTGTAACCTAATTTTAATTGTAATTGTAATTATTTTTTGTCAGGTTCCATACTTGATCGACGGGAATGTGAAGATGACAGAGAAGTTGGCCATTTTGAAATACCTGAGTCGAAAGCACAATGCTAGTCTCATCCCATCAGGAGAAAATCTTTTGAAGTCAGAAATGTTGGAAGGAGTTTTACTTGACCTCTTGGAAATGCTTGTTGCTGTTTGTTACGCACCCTCGGTGAGAATTAATTATTATATTTGACATTTGCGAAAGCTGAACAAATTGACCACGTGTCGATTTAAGAATGTAATTTTGTGAGTGATTATTTTAACAGGATGTTGCGGAGACAAACTTTAATGATCGTACTCCTCTAAAACTGAACCAATTGAACGAATTCATTGGAGCAAAGTCATTCTGCTTAGGAGCCACGGTAAGAAATTAAAAATAATTTAGGTTTAGAATGCAATTGTATGTGTAAATGTGTAATTATATTTTTACTTTCTGCCTTTATAGCCGACGTACATCGACTTTTTTGCCTATGAAGTTTTCTACCACTACAAGGTTTTGAACAAAAGTGACTTGACCAATAAATATCCAAACATTGTCAAATTGATGAAGAATTTTGAAGAACTGACTCCTATCAAAGAGTACATGAAATCACCCACGTACTTGAAGGGACCATGCTACAGCAGTCAGCAGAAGAAATATCATATTTAAAACTCGGCCACTTTCACATCAAACACTTCTACAATTAATAGAAATAAATTGTCTAATGAGGCAACTTCAATTGATTTTCTATTTCGTGTTATTAGGAAATAGCTAGTCGGCATAATTTACAAAATAAAATATTTAGTTTAGTGGTGGGAATGAAAAGGCTCGTACAATGGGCCGTATATAGCCAGTTCTGCTAAGTTTGAACAAACCCTAGATTTTTGTATCACACAAAGATAGAAATCTAATGTACATTTTGTGAATAATGTACATCACGAGTTAGTACAACCAATTTCAATTGCATCTCTTCGTGTGCACCAACCAGCATAGCATTTTTGGGCGAATGCCTTTCTAATAAATCCAGCCTCGCCTGCTTAACTATCGGCGTTAATTTTTATTATTATATACTCGTCAATTATATTGTATATTGTCATTGTGGTATTGTGGTCACACCACACTCATTCTGCATCTGCCAGTGCCAACCTACCAAAAGTTTCAACTCGGTTGAACTACATTGCATGTTATGTTAATCTCAGAATCCGTCCTTTAAACGCAAGTTCAATGTCAAAGTAATAATCAAGTTGTATAACAATCACACCCATTTAACTCTGTAAGTATAAATTAAACGTGTCCAGTTAACCCTTACAATTAGTTTTTCGGCATTGACACTCCATACTCGACACCCGGTCCGTCGATTTTTTTAACTCAGTATTTCATATTCACTCTTCACTCTACATATTCAGTATTCAGTTCAATAATGTCAAAACCAACTCTTGGGTACTGGGACATTCGTGGGGTAAATAAATTATTTAAGTATCGAACACGGCACGCTTTAGGTCAAATTCTGAAAAATGTTGAAATTGTTAATAACACGAAAATGTATTTGTATTTAATGTATTGAATTTTAGTTCGCTCAACCCATTCGAGCTTTATTGGCGTACCTGGGTGTGGATTACAATGAGAAGACTTACACGAATGGAGACGACGTCCCACGTGCTAGTTGGTTTGATGAGAAATTCAAGTTGGGACTGGAATTTCCAAATGTAATTAACAGATAGATTAATAATACGCGCCAACTCCGTTCCTTAGTTTGTATTTGAATTACCAAGAATGTTACATTTTTTGTCAGATTCCGTACTGGATCGACGGGAATGTGAAGATGACAGAGAAGTTGGCCATTTTGAAATACCTGAGTCGAAAACACAATGCCAGTCTTGTCCCGTCAGGAGATAATCTTTGTAAGTCGGACATGTTGGAAGGAGTTTTGCTTGACCTATTGCAGTATCTTAATGATGTTTGTTACACACCTTCGGTGAGAATTAAATATTATAATTTACGCAAGCCGAAACCATATAGGTAAAATAACCGCATGTCCTTCTTTAAAAATCAGCTTCATTCATTATAATTTTTAACAGGACGAGGCTGAGACAGTGTTTGATGAACGGACTCCTGTAAAACTGAACCAAATTAACGACTTCATTGGAGCCAAGTCTTTCTGCATAGGAAATACGGTAAGAATAAATTAAGGTTTAGAATTTTAAACATCTTCAGCCAAATGGTAATATATTTAAGACATTTAATTTAATAATTTTTACTTTCTAACTGTGCTGTGTCTTTAGCCGACGTACATAGACTTCTTTGCCTATGAAGTTTTCTACCACTACAAGATTTTAAACAAAAGTGACTTGTCCAATAAACATCCAAACATTGTTAAAATGATGAAGAATTTTGAAGAACTGGCTCCTATCAAAGAGTACATGAAATCACCCAAGTATTTGAAGGGACCATGCTACAGCAGTCGGCAGAAGAAGTATCATATTTAAGGTCCTTCATATCAAACGCTCCTACAAAAATTAATAGAAATAAATTGTCTAATCAGACGACGAACTTCAATAGATTTTCTAATTTTTATGGCATAATTTACAAAGTATAATCTTACAATTAGTGTAGTGGGAAGTGGGAATGAAAAGGTCATCGGTCAATATTCGTACAGTGGGCCATTTTCTGCCTATACTTTATCACAAGTGGATGATTAATTGAATAAGAGTCCATGCAGTAATGTCAAATTGAGAAATATTATAAGTCCGAAAGGGATGTGGACTTGACCTCAAAACCCCGCAACTTTACGTTACATCAAATGGCATGCACGGGAAATGCAAAAAATAATAATTTTGTATTATAATCTTTTTTCCCCAATTTTTGGTAATGATTTTTATCCACGCACAAGTTCAATTTCAGTTATTACAAGTTTGGTTTTATTTCATTCTCTTCCAACTCAACAATCAATGCCATGTCATAATGAAATATATAATTTATTTTGTGTATTTTACAGCACCAGAGCACCGCACTCTCAATACAAAATAAAATCGTCTTAAAATATATGCGGTGCAGTAGCAGTAGTGATGATATTTACAGAGAATTAATTACAAATGATTTATTTGGGAATATCTTTATTAGCAACCTGTTTTTGTTTCAATTAACGTTATCTGTCCGTAGATCCCGGTTGACAGTTAAGATTCAGTACTCCTGTATGGAATTCTTGATGAATGACGAACATCTACACTTCACAAACTTGTATTATATTTTGTGAGTCCAAAATATATTGAGGATGAAAATGTCACTCCAGGTTTCGTCAAAATGTCAACCAGATCCACAACAACCCTTTTGATACCATTTTGCTGGTACAGTTTCTGGTTTCTTGGCACAGGCACCATTTTTGATTAGCTGAGGCTCAGCCTGATTGCGATCACGATCTGTTCCGTCTTCATATTGTAACCCCGTCTTACTCTTGTCCACCGTATCCTGTGCTGTCACCCCATTGTTGATGATTGGAGGACTTGAGTCGTAATTCTTGTCAAATTTTGAAAGCACAATATCTTTGACTACGAGTGCCGTACGTTCCCTCTCCGAACTGTTCCTACTCATTTTTAATTTGACTCGAAAGTTTTTTAACGTTCAAAAATTTAAATTAAACTTTAGATCGAACTCAAATTCAATCAATTACGTCTGACTGAGAATTGAAGTTAAAAATTTCCAGACCGTGAATACGTTGAATCTTGGTTTATTCAAGATCATCTTTATTTTTAGCATGTACAGATGCAGAATCCCACTTGTGTGTCCGTGTCCATGCCACCATATGTGTGAGCCAAGGTCGCGGAATCCACTAAAAAAAGCTTGGAAATTAGACTATTAAGTAGTGACTAGTAGTGTACATGCAACCATAGGAAAACCTGTTCGGCTATCTGTTCACTCTAGCAGCGGTTGCGAATTGCATAATTCTATCCGACCAAGAACGTATTTAGACTTCTTATAAACAAAAACTACTCCTTTCTGCCATACAGATACAACCGAACCATACAACACACATGCGGAAATGAAACTAAACATTTGCACAACTTAATCTCTCCCCTTGTCAATCGTACTCCTGTGCATGTGCTGTGTCTGGTTAAATGCCGTGACTTTGGCGTACAGGGTGGTACGCACCCATTGAACCATATAGATTCATCCTTGTCACTTTGGCAAGTTATATGTTGTCTAAAATGGACGGTTCAAATCAAATCACAAAATTCACTCTGGCATGCATACAACGAGATTATTTACTTTTGTGACACCCTGTATATTTGTATTAGTACTCGAAAATACATGTATATAAGCATATTGATTTGCGTGTTATTGCGTGATTTGCGTGACGACCTTACATTCCAAGGAATCTGATTCAAATTACACAGATTATAGCAATGACGAGGACTATCGAGCAAAGCAAAGGTTCACATGACGGTTTATATTCAACAACTTAAACCTTGTTTCAGATTTGCAGTTATCAAAGGACCTCACATTTAGTTTTAAGTACCAGGAATTTTCTATTGCTCTAATCTTTCAAATACAATCTACTTTCTACTTATAACTTGTTTCCTTAAAGAACAGTTAATTATAAAGGCCCAATAGCGCGCGCGGGCGATAGCGCTTAAACATCACAACACTATATTTCTTCAAATTTTATTCCAGCGGATTCACCTCTAATGGAATTAGTCTTTCACATGGGCTCATAATCCCAGTAAAAGTAGTTAACTTTCCTATGAATCACTAATACCATATTACAATAATACTACAATAATACTATGTAATTACTAATGTTATAATTGCAATAATAGACCCAACCACGTAGCCGGACACATTCTTAGAACCTATTTAATTTTTGAATCAATCCAGTCCCTGAAGTAAGCAACATTAGCAAATACATCAGGATATTTATCCTACCTATGGATTTGAGTAAAATCACACATTACTATTTAACTATTTACCTATATCTTCTACTATTCTAAACTAACCTTTTGGTTCTGTATTCTTGGCTGCCATAACAATTTTTTTGACTGCAACATTATACTCCAGATTTTTATCCAACTTTAAAAGCCCAATATCGTTGGAGATGCATTTGTGCCCTTCGTGTTCAATTCTTTCCGCAACTTCTCTTCGTTGTTCATCCACACTTAAATCATTTACGGTGGGTCTCCCTGCCACAACAGTTTGAATATCATTGACGCAATGGGCGGCAGTCAAAATCCAGTTTGATTTAATTATTACACCTCCGCACTGAAATTCTCCTTTAAGGCCCAATAGTCGCACAGCGTAAGGAAACTCGTTCTTTCCAGCTGGCATTCCATTCACGATTCTCAACCCTACTTTTAAGTATTTTAAGGTCGTCAAAAATTTCATATCTCTTGAGTTGAATGATCTAATTACTAATTACCTGAATTTTCAGTAAATTTGTCTGGTTCAGTATTTTCAGTAGTCTCCTGTGCTAGTGACCTGGATATAGCCAATATACACACGAAAGGCAATACGACCACCATGCAATGCAGAATGATCAGCATTTTTCACCCAATCAAAAATGCTATGAGCGTATTCAAGAAAATTCAAAAAATAATAGAAATATTTTTGAAACTGAATTGCCGTGAGTGCACAAACACTATGTTGTGATGATAGGCAGTTGAGCACACAACATTTATATCTTGAATCTCGATCCGAAATCCAGGTCATTAGGAATAATAGTTCGAATTAGAATAATTTATTTTCAACTTTAACTCGATTTCTTTTGTGGATGAGGAGCCACGCCAATCTCAGATTGCGTCTTAGGTTGAACGCGTGTTTCTGAATTAATTCATTCTTTATGTACTTAAATGTATTGGAATGGCTCAGAATTATCACACATTAATAAAGAATCAATCAATCAATCAATCAATCAAACAATAAGTATAATTCAAGGATGATCCTGGCTTACTCTCACTCAGACAAACACAGTGACAGGTTGCTTCCATTCAAACTCTGTAATATAATTTCTCATAAGTAGAACACCTTTTGGCATGTTTTGCACAGAGCTTCTCCATGACTTTATGAACAGTATTTAAATGCAGAAGTTAACCCTGTGAAAATTGTAACATGCCCTGCTGACCACTATGCAGTAGCTGCTAGTGGAGACGGAGACCCATACATTTTCAAAGACTATGTCCATTTAAAATGGTCAATTATTTGTAATTGTAATCAATTACTGCGGGAGAACAGAGAAAGGCCATGTAATTTATAAATTCAGGTAATTTATAGACACACCTCTTCTGCTACCAAAAGTGCCCAGATAGTCTAGAATTTTGTAAAATAACAAGAACAATGCAGTATTCTGATTCCAGACAATAAGTCTTCAATATTTATTTTAGTTTCGGTGCATAATACACATTAAACTTAATGCTACAAACTGAACTACATCTATTAAATCTTTTAATTCAAATGCTTTTGTGCCTCGAGTATTCGAGTAGTGGTTTTTGGGATTTAAAGGCAACGGACTGTGCAATTAAAGAAAATACAAATCTGCGCGCAACCACGGAAGATTTGAACTCCAGAGCTTGGACAACAGTAACGTCTGCATGCTGCATCACCTAGTGATGGGCCAGTATATTGGATTTGACCCCCTCTCGGAGCACAACCTTGCGCATTCGCTTGAAGCAGATTATTATTGGTGACCCCAAGAACAATCAATGCGATCAGCACTGTAGTTGCCAATGGAATTCTATGGAGGATATTTTAAGCGTAGACTAGGGCAAAGACTCGCTTCTCTCTCTCTATCTCTATCTCACACCAAAGCGTCCAAACAAAGTCCAAACACACCCCAAAGACTCTCTCTCAAACAATGCAGATGAAACAAAAGCCAAATCTTCGATGCAAACAAACAAACACGCACACACACAATTAAGGATTAATTGTAATCGCGAACCGACTTCCCAACTCAAGGTCTCTCCTTCTCAAAGGCTAGCAAGTGACTCTCCAGCATCTCTCCAGACTCTCCTCACCAAACCTCCAGACTCCAGCATTCACACAAACGCATCCACGTACATGCAACACACAAACACGTCACACATGAAACACACAAAAACACATTAGACTTTCACATAGACCCGACAATATTTGAGATTAGAACACATTCAAATTAAATTTAATTGCTAGTTTAGAACTTACTGATTAAAGCGAACCATTTTGTCAACAGGTTTCAGTAGAGACAGGTTAATTATATAAATTACACCATCCGTGCTCTTACTTTTATAGTAATTCTAACAAAAAAAAATTATGAACGGTAAATAGAAATTCCATTTCTCAGGAAAACTTCAAATACGTCAACCGGAAATATTTACATGTCATTCAATCAATTATTATTTAGATTTAGAATAATTGTCGCAACAAGAAGAAGAAGAACCAAGTGTTGCATTTGTATCCAATGTGCGTAGCACGAAGTAAAAAAATCAATAACTAAATATCAATACATCTGCTCTTTTCATCAATTCAATTTGCAACTTTTCATTAATGCAAATAATCGAATTGTAATTTTAATGTACGAACTAATGGGTGACTAACCGCTCCAGCTCCCGAACCTGGAAGAGTCGGAACAAATCTGAGAATCTGCATTAATTAGGAGAATATAAGTACCAACATGCGTGGAGCCACTGACCTGGAGTGAATAATGCACATACACTAGGCATCTAGTAAGTGCTGAAATAACACATAAAAAAATAAAATACGTACATTATGCGTTTCACTGTGTCCTACAAAAATTGGATGTAAAATTAAGTCAATATTAATTTCCAACGCCATTTGCGTGCAACTCTTTCGATAATGAAGGAGATTATTGAAGACATGAAAAAGAAATTCCATATTTGATATACAGAAATCATTGCCATGTTTTTCATTGAGAGACTAACCGGGCACGTATTCAAGAACTCATGTTCCTCAAACATTTTTGCATGTCTTAAGTGTTTCATTTCGCATCCTGTTCACGTCTAAAGAATTTAGGAATAAGTCCAGAATAAAATAAGTACCATCATCGAAAAAAATTATTTTAATGTACTGAATTTCTTATGTGTATTATGAAAATGTGTTTTTATTTCTTACAATTGTCCAGTCTGGATTATGATTAGTCTGCAAAAATTGTGACTAAAATAAAATATTAAAATACAATAAATTCTATAAAACTACACATAACTACCAATCCAGATTACACCAGAATGGTTTTGGCTCAAGCATTCGGAGATATGCTCCAGACACAAAACCGTTTTGGACGCTGAACCAAACATTTGTTCCTTCATGTTGTTCTCCTGAAATACGACCGTTGAGTGTCACAATTTCTCCGTCTGCTAAAGTCCCCAGGATTGGTGATGAAGTGAAAGCTCTTTCTCGGATGTTCAATCTTGAGTTCACCCCGACGCTCACTCTTCCCGTACAAGATGGTCTTCGAATGTATGATCCATTTCTATGTATGCAAATAAATACAAAAGACATATATTTAAATCCACAGTACTGACAGTACAGGGTGGCCCAAAAAACGCTGACGGGTTAGTTAGGAATACGAGACAATTAATTTTGAAATTCACTATTGTATAATGTACTGCATTTATTGATCCACCCTACACAAGAATTGTGCTGTACAATTGAGATTGGAATAATTACCCGAACTCAGGAGCAATAACAAGGAGTATCAAAATTGTAAAGGGAATTAAATATGACATGACGGATTGAGTAGAATTCATGGCTTTAAATGTAAATAGAAATTATTCGAAAATTGAATTGAGGTTATGTGTTCCACTTGATTAAACAACTCAGAAGAGAATGTGATTTGTAGTAGAAATGTGTTGTGTATTTATAGGAGCCCTGTGAGTGCAATTAAAATTCTAAATGAAATACTACATATTAAAACTATTATTTGGTACGTATATATTTTGATCCGAGAAATGTTATGATTTTCATAAGACGTCCCCGTCATCCAATACTTCTGCGAATCCTATAATAATCTGCTTGCCATTAATAAAGTATGAAATGAAAGCTGAACAGTTTGCAGTCTGTGGCGTCACACTTTTGGAAATTGCACTGCAAGGCAATTTAGACTGAGAGAGTAAAATTACGCAATACGTTTCCTGACATTGGATGATAAGACCAAGACCCTGTGTTGCCCCTCTATTTGGAGAACTTTGCGATAGAAATTAGAAGAGGAGAGTGCATGTATTCTATGAATGGCTCCAATTAAATTCACCTTAATCTAAATCAGAGCGATAACATTTATAATTTTAAATGTCTGGACGAGTACAGGAATCGCCTTTGACGTATTTATATGTAATGTCAGAAAAGTGTTGTCTGAATGTAATGAATTAGATTTTTCATTACACGTACGACGCGACGAATCTAAGCTACGTTTTTTGACCCTTGAGATTAATTATTATGCACCGCGAGTAGTGGTGCGGAAGTAACCATCCTTTTTGAATACAGAAAAGACGGATAATTTTGTACTGTAAATACTTTTAGTGTGTACATTAAACGCATGTGGAGCGCGCGGCAGAAAACGTTAATTAGATCACAATTAATACAACCTCTTGATCATTTCAGAAGTGGGTGCCCCGGGTGCAAGTTATCGTCATTAACTAGCATTAATAAAACTCGATTCAATTGGGTGGAATTGACTCAAGCAATTTTCAATTAATTGGCATTTGATATTTGATTGATCAATCAATTGGCACGTGGAATTAATTTAACGAAGAAATGACTATGGGCAGATAATCAATACGTTTGCGCTATTCGGGTTCTTCTAAAAATGCTTCCCGTAAATGCGGAAGTCGATAATATGTTTGACTAATTAAACTTACGGTCCATTTACGATACACATATATTTTCGTCCGAATTACTTTAGGGTCGGTTGACGACCGCTACAGAGAACGTCGTAGCGTGGCCTTGGCAATGTCTATGGAGACATAGCTGATGGGATTGTCTCTTGTTGATTCGTGGAAAATCACATGTGCGGATTAATTGACGGTAAATTAGCGGACTAATAAACTTAGGTGATTTCGGTTACTAATTTAATTAGTCTAGTTATGCCGTTATATAGAGTAGCGTTGTGAGTGAATTCACTAGTCAGTTGAGTTTTATTCACGTTGGGAACTATTATTTGAAATAATTAATTGAATTGCATAACTAACAATCTCATCCAGAATGAAGGATTTGATCATTTTTGCGACCTTGTTAATAATTTTATTGATGATTGGCAACATGGTAAATAATTTATTTATTTTAAGAACAAGGTTTGAATATTTATTGTAAAAGCATTTCAAACTACGTTTTGTAGGTTCCAGTTGACGGTTGCGGGTATAAGAATGACGACTGTTCAAGTAACGGCGACTGTTGCGGCGGGTATTGTACCGCAGCAGGAATGTGTTGGTGATCACTACTGGAACCACCGAACCACTCTCTGAGGTATTCGCAGACACTCATTTGCTCTGCCCCTTTAAAACTGAAGAACCAAAAAATGAAGCTTACAATATTAATTTTCCAGGATAATTCGATCAATACTTCTTATTTTACGTCACTATTTTTCTCTACAAAATAAAATCAAAAAAATTTGTGTATCTAGATCCACACTCGTCCACATTCAATATCATTTATTTTATTTCTATCAGCGAAATTCATGCATAATTCAGAGTTTAGTTTACATTAGAGGTGTAAATAGGTTTATATTTTGTCGATTATGCCGACCAAAATATTTACACCAATTCGTTCCGACGTCTTGTCATGTAACCTCGACCAAGGTCTTATTTGACTCCAGGTCGTTGAAAGATTATTTTTTTATGTCAAATTCCTCCAGCGTAAACCGGATTGGAACCGTCTAAAACATGGCATTCTAATCATTGTTGAGGTGGACAATTAATTACGGCATTCCATTGACAGTGATGCTATGAACGTTCTCCTACCTTCGGTCTTCCTTTCTCGTAGGTAATGATTAGGCAATCAACCACTACTCATTAGCGCCAATTGACAATAATTTATTACATGAATATACAGCTTGGCAAACCTTAATTTAGATGATGCTCAAGTCAGTCATCCCATCAAATTCGTTTCAATCGGGTTCCGTTCAAAAATGCCGTACAAGGTGGGACAACGTAATGTGTACATGGTAGGACAAATCAAAATCCACACACGTACCTTACACTCAACTGAATTCAAATTCAACTAATTATTACTTAATTAATTAGGTTGGAGAGAAACGAGGGGAGTTCCCAGTGGATAAACACGAGCTCCCACACGGTCAGGTCCAGAACTACGTGGAGTTGAAGAATCAAGCCAGGGCTACCGGTGTACCCTTTGTGGACCCTTTGTTCAACCCAGACACGAAGGACATCATTGGGACGAGGGCGAATGGGAAGAGAGGGATCACTTGTCCCATTGTGGCATGGAAGAGACCAAGGGTACAATCATTCGAAATGTCAAACAAAATATTTCAGGAACTTTTAAACATTTGTGAGTGTGAAACAGGATGTGGACAAGAAGTACGTGTTCGCAGAGAAAGACGAGAAAGGAAGACGCTACGGTCATAATGATATGACACAAGGGAGACTGGGTGACTGTTACTACGTGGCAGCAGTTTCTATTGTAGCTGACAATGATGAATTGATTAATTTCATAATCCCGGAAGATAACAACGATGAACAGGAACTGGGGATTTTCCACTTTAGATTCTGGGTCACCGGGTATTACTTCGATGTCGTTGTGGATGATCGAATTCCTTACAAGAATGAGACGGAGCCTGGATGTGCCAAATTGAGAGAGAATGAATTCTGGCCGCTTCTCATTGAAAAGGCCTATGCGAAGATGCATGGGAGTTATGCTGCCATCGGTGGAGGACACACGAATGATGCACTCGAGGACTTTACAGGCGGAATCATTGAAAATGTGTCCTACAAAAAGGGAATCCCTGGTTGGGACGCTCTTATCCCGAAAAATAATTATGGGGTGTTCATTGCGCTCAGCACGAATGAGGTCAGGTCGGAGTTCATATTTTAATTTTTAGGAGGAATCATTTATAGTTAGCCTTTGCAGGGGTCGGATACAAAGACCAACCCAGAGACGGGACTTGTGTACGGGCATGCGTACTCTGTCTTAGGCTCGGAAGTCCTCACGAACAATGCGGGTGAGACGGTGAGACTGCTGTGTGCCCGGAATCCCCATGGTCACAATGAGTGGATAGGAGATTGGTCTGATTTGTAAGTCACAGAATGGAGCAGAAAATCCCAATACATGACACACCCTGTACTATATTTCTATGTTTCATTCTAAGTCCGACCCCATCCCCTAAATGGGATACAATCCCTGTGGCAGACAAGGAGCGTCTCCTGACCACAAAAGATGAAGGTCAATTTTGGATTTCTTATGAAGACTCAACGAATACCACGAATTTTGATGGGATGAAACTATGTTACTGGTTACCCAATTCGACATTCGGTGATGACGTTTCCACTCAAGAACTCTGGGACTGGAAAGAGATACATGGGAAATGGGAAGGGACTGCCATCCGTCATGGTCTGGAGGGTTCGGGTAAGCCGAGACAAATAGAATTACAACTAGCAAGGAAGCCCTGCTTTGGAAATTAATTGTTTCGAAGTGTGTTTAGAATTGACTGCGAGCAGACCGCAATACCGCGTTCATTTCAAACCCAACAAGAACGGAAAGGCTTCATTGATCGTGTCCCTCATGTGGAAAGGAATAATGAGCAAAGAAGTTAGAAAGAAACTCCCAAAACTTTCCCTCCACGTCTATGAGATTGTGGACAAGGAGATTTTGAATGATCCACTTCCTTATGATGCAAACGCCTTTGCTTCTGGGCAATTGGAGGAGAGTAAGGCCTTCGAGAAGAGTCACTCCAAAACCCGGTCTGACAGAGAGTTGTGTAGAGGGGCTCATATGAAGGAGGGACACTACGTCATCACTCCTTACACGAAAGAAGAAACGAAAGGGAAGTTCGTTCTTAGGATCATCAGTCAAGGACGTGTTGAGATCACTGGTAAAACTCACCAGGATGATGAAGACGAGTAATACCGCGCGTGGTTGGAAAAATGGTGAACCATACTACAGCGAACCTGTCAACCAAACACTTAAACTACTGATGTTCTATTCATTTATTCGCTTCAAGTCTTTAAAGCCCTTCATTTTATTTTAACTCCATGAGTTATCTTGAGTCAGATATTCTGTTACATTCGAGATTCTTTAATTGTGTTTATGGAAAATAAGAGTGGATTGATTGATTACTCATGAAAACTGTGAAGACCATATATATTATTCCGCGTGACAACTTTAATATGTTACGTTCATGCCCGATTCCGACTGTATCCAGATCCAATCCAACTAGAAAAAGAAGATCGGATTTAAATCGGACTAATATTCTAACTTTCAGATATTAAGACTCGGAACTGTAGTTTTGAACGTGAAAGAAAGATAATTGAACTTGTACAGTACACATAAACAATCATTAGCAAAATTACGTTCCATTATTTCATGTTGAATGAATAAAACGGTCTGACATTGACATTCTTTATCAGGTGAAGCACTTATCTCTGATAACAATAGTCTAGCACAAAATTCCTAATAGCCGTTCAACGACATTTACCTAGAAATTAAATTTACATTTAGTATTAATTCAATTCAATTCAATTCAATGAGTTTATTTAAGTGTTGCTGGTATATAATATGAGTTACAATTTTTCATAAATC